>PVHX01017189.1:0-40847 GCA_004024805.1 Geosciurus inauris | reverse complement strand
ATTCAGCAATAAAAGAGAATAAAATTATGGCATTTGCAGGCAAATGGATGGAACTGGAAAGCATTATGCTAAGTGAAGTAAGCCAATCCCAAAAAACCAAATGCCGAATGGTCTCTCTGATTAGTGGATGCTGATGAATAAGGGAGGTGGGAATGGGAAACATAAGAGAAATAGAGAAACACTGGATGCGACATGGGGAGGCGGGGGGCAGGAAAGGGGAATGGGTACAGTAAAGATGGTTGATAAAAAATATATATAAATATATATATATATATATATACTGTTCATTGAAAGTGCATATAAAGATGTTTAATATGAGGAATGTAATCTGCTTATAATTTTGTGCAAAGTTAGAAAAATTATGATTGTAACAATTTTTTTTCTATTTGCCTCAACAAATGTTTTCAGTGAATAGTGTGTACAGCTTCTGAAAATTTGTTTTTTTCTGTTATGTTTGATAACATGTATTAAAATGCAACTTTTGAGAAAAAAAAAAGATAGCAAAAAAAAAAAGAGAGAATTTGGACGAAATGAATTTTGAGACATATTTCTGTAATATCGAATTCACTGAGATCATTAAAATATCAAAATCTGTTACATAGCATATAATTCTTCAACAAACCTCCATGCCATGTTTACTTTTACAATGAGTAACTGAGTAGCCACAGGCCTTACCAAGAAGTCTTTCATTCATCAGAAAATCAAAAGAAATTCTAGAACCTTCTATTTCTGTCTATAAATCTAAATCCATACTTAAATCCATATTTTTATAACAATAATAGGATTTTATTTGTTTCCTATTATAACTACTAATTCATAACTTTAAACCATTTTTTCTTTTTACTGCTTACTTGTCTCAATCCAAACTCTTTTGGATAATCTATTTTTTCTCAAATATACACCATGGTTCTATATTTATCTGTGATCTTATCATCTTTACCCCCTACCCTCAAAAAAGTACAAATCACTAAAAGCTCACTTTAATGATTATTTTCTCCATCATATCCTTCTTGTTTATCCTGTGATGGATGTGATTTCTCATTTCTATTGATGTGCCTAATATTTTATATGTACTTCTGCATCTTGGCCCATGAGATAGCAAGAAGAGTAACATTCTGCAAGCCTACTTTAAGAAACAGAGGAAATGTCCTGAGTATCCTGTAGATTTCTGATGACTATGCTTATTTTCCCCCTTACTCCAATCTCATCAAATGTTTTCCATAGTTTGTGGTGAAAGGATATAATATTTACTGCTCTATTTCCTGATGACCCAACAAAAGCCTTCTATAAAACATGAGATTTTTGAAAATTTAGCTTTTGTTTGTGTGAGAATCAACTATTATCTTGGTTTTCAGTCTCTTTTCCTCTAAAGAAAAGAACAGAATGTCTGCTGTAAACAGTTGTCCTTCCAGCTCCACCTGGCTGGACGAGAACTCATGTGGCACTTAAAGGACCCCACCTCACAACCACAGTTGAAAAATTGTACTCAATTTTGGCCAATACAAATTTTTCTCTGAAATTATTTTTGCCAAGAAAAGTTAAAAACAGGACATGAAAATGAGTCGATCTTTAATTTTTTTTTTTTTTGATGAACATTGAGGAACATTAGGGTAAAATCTGTTGTTAATCCTGCCTGTGCATGAGAAAGACATCATTCATTCTTGCTAAAGAATGAAACTAATATCCAGAAACAAAATAGACTGAAAATAGAACAGCTTACATTCAACACCTTGTTTCTTATTTTCCCATGGCAGATAGATCCCTGTCCTCCCCATAATGTGTTAATTCAAGTTTAGTTTCTTAATACCAAACTCAAAGGTTCTTGACTTTTCAATAGCCTTAACAAAACTATCTGATCCACTTTAATCCAACAGTCTCAAGCTACCAAAGTGCCAATGTATGCATATAAACAGAGACGTAGATAAATGTATAGTTGTTTTTAACTGATGCTGGTAAACTATAGTGTAGTCTTGAATTTTGACGTATTTTTTGATTTGTGGAATTAATAAACATAATGTGTTAATACATAGATAACATGTTAATATGTTATTTATGTAAGTAATTGGGATGACTTATGATAACAAAGTAGAGGCAGATTGATAAGTCACTATTGTTAAGTTTTTATGAACCTAAAAATCAACACAAAAAGAAATATGTCTTCCAGAACTGTTTTGAAGGAAGCAAACAAGAAGGGGTTCTTGCTTCCCAAGCTAGGCAGGATTTTATGAGCAATGGACACACAGAGATAAATACTCTACTGTTTTTGCTCCTAAATTTTCTCTTAATTTAAAGCAAACTATTACATATTAATACCTGGAAACAGAACCAATTTTGTTGATATTTCTATTTGATCCTAATTTAGTCTAATGGACTGATTCTCTAAAATCTAAGATAACATTTTTCTGATGAGTATAGAGAAAACATGATCATTCTTTTAAAATTTAGAAAAAAAGAAAAATAAGCAAAATTGGCTTCTTCCCCTGGATTTTTGTCATACAATCTAAGTATTTTCCTGTTTTAAATACGCAAACTGAGATCCTGACATTGAGCACATGCATGGGCACACGCACATGCGCGTGCACACACACACACTCTATCAAATTCTTCCTATCATAATGATAATTATTTTAGGATTCATGATTTTAGTATGAATTTAATTTAATTATATTCCAACTTATAATCCACTTGTGTATCTATTACCAATTATTGGATATCAGTATATAATAAATCCATAATATTATATCATACCTCAGAATGTGATCTTGTTTGTACATAGGATCTTTACAGGGTAATCAAATTAAAATAAGGTCATTAAGTTGGACCCTAATTCAGTGTGACTGGTATCTTTATAAAAGTGAGCATATTTGGACGTAGGTTCATATACACAAAAAGAGAATGCATTTGAAGACAAGGAACTAATGGAAGCTAAAAGAGATTCTCACCTTCAAAGGGAAGAGTGGCCCTGCCACCACTTTATAGCTTCCAAAACTGTGATTCAACAAGTTTCTATTGATTAAGTCATTTAGTTTGTAATACTTTCTTATGGCAACCCTAGGAAACTAGGGTACACAGAGTAGGAAGTTGAAAAAGTGAAGTCCTTTTCTTTATTGACTTAGAGATACATTAAATTTTGGTTCTTAAGCATCTCAGCCCAAATATTTTTCTTAAGGATTATTTTCATAGAAATTTTGTAAAACTATCATTTTAGATAATATGTGTGTATGATTTATAAAATCAACCCGAGAAATTCATCAGTAATGTAAGGCAATACATTTATGTGATAAATATAGTCACTTGGCTTAGACCAAAGTTTAGCTACGGCTTCAAGAATGATCCGTAGAAAGGTTTTGTCAGGTATACCATAAATTACCTCAGTTGGAAAATAGTGAAATGTTTTCTGCAATACACCATAAGGTAACATATTGAATTTCCTCTGTGCATAAAACAAAGATGTATTTAAATATACTTAGCAAAACATATGTAACACAGTTGCAACAAAAATGCATATAAACCTTTTTAAGATGACACCTACCTTGGAACTAAATCTGTTTGGTTAGCATAGTAATTTTACAGTAATCTAAAATTTACATTCAGAATTTAAGGACAACAATAATGTGGAAAGTGAAACATTCGATTATTTATAATACATTTAATACTTGTCATTGCACTTATTTTTCTTTGCTATGCTTTTAGACCAATAAGAAAAGAGGTGTTCTGTGGGTCTCTTTGGATGATTTATATTGATTATATTGTTGTTAAGTTTTATTGGCAATGTGATGTTTTCAATATAACACAAATTTAATAAACATTAGAATATATTTGAGTAATCTGTTAGAGTTTCAGCATCCCTTGAGTGTTTTTTCTGTATCTATATATAACATATTTAGATGTCATTATTCTACTTGTAGACTGCACAGGGCCACTGATTTCATAACATTCCCATAAATTATTGTCTACATAATAACTAAATAAAGTTTTTTTCACACAAGAGCGGAGATAGAGCAATTGATGCCATGATCAGAGATGTTGAGGAGTGAGGAAGTGGAGGGCATTTCTAAGAGGGGAATTGGTTAAAAGCAATGAAGAATGATTATAAATTTAATTTATCCACAACTGTTCAATAATTCACTTTTAACACAAACCGTAATTAACCACTTAACCCAAATGCTCACTATTTGATTATATATTTACATAAAATGCTAGAATAAATAGGTTTTATTTTACTTTGTTCTTATAATAACATTTCTTCATGTAAAATTAGTAGGGAGGTTAGCCTGGGCTACTATCATAAAGCCTGGGCCACAAATCAAGGGGCTTGAACAACAAATTTATTGTCTCACAGTTCTGGATTCCAGAAGTCTGAGACCCAAGGGTTGGCAGGGCATGCTTCCTCTGATGGTTGAGGGCAGGATCTGTTTCAGGCATTCCCACTGGCTTCAAACAGTTCCTTGGCCTGTGGCAGTGTAATTCTAATCTTCACAGGACATTCTCACTGAGTGTATGTCTGAATCCACATTTCTGCCTTATAGAAGGATACAAGTCATATTGGAATAGGGGCATTCTTATTTGAGTATGACCTTATCTTAACTGACCATGTCTGCAATGATTTTATTTCCAAACGAGGTCATATTCTGGGATTCTGCATTTTATCTTGTAGACCAGAGCCATCTGATTCAAAAGAAAGGATTAGAGATCAGATTGAAAGAAAACTTTGCCCTCATTCACAAGTTGTTTGAGATGACAGGTAAAGAATGTCTCTTATGTGCCAAAGTCCCAGGGGAATGACCAGACAAATATGAAAAAAGTTTATAACAAGGAATTCAGAGGACTCAGCAATACCTCAATGGAACACTAACTGCCAAGAAAGCAATAATGAAGACATCTTAGCAGAGCCCAGCTTAGAAAGACAACAGTCCTTGGTAGCTTTGTAAAACTCCCAGGTCTTATACACAACCTCAGACTCTTGAATTGACAGACATTACATTTCTGCTACTCACAGAACATATGTTAAAAACAGATTATTTTATGACAAAAGTATGAAGTTATTTTTCCCCATATCTAATGTAGCCATTTGAAATGCCCAATTGTCTGTTGGGCAGACAAAATAACAACTAAATTATGCACTCAGAGCAGTGATCTGGAAAGAAAAGAGAAGCAGAGAGATAAAATACCCTCTTATGGAGCTGAGACTAGGCACCTCAAAATAAGAGAGTTCTAGGGGATTGAACCCAAAGGTTAAGCAAGGAGCAAAAGAAAGTTACACAAAGAGCAAAAATGAAAACCCCAGAATTAAAAAAAAAAAACCTTTGATAAAATGAAAGAATTTCAGTGTGAATATAACAAAATTCTTACAGATGTAATGAGTTGTTAGAGAAACAAGCAGAGCCAAGATAATACAGGACTTTATTAATTCCACTAGTATTTACTAAGTGACAACTTTGTATTGCCATATTAAGCATATAGACAATACCTGAAGAGTCATGTTGAATCCACATAGAATTTTCAGCAGGGAAGGTACATGATATGATTTGATTTTTTTTTTTCACATCTCTCTGGCTACTGGGGAAAAATCATTACAAAGATACTAATGGAAAGTTGTATGTATGCTGATGCCAGTGAATAGTAATAGTGGCCTGATTTAGAGTGAGGGCCACGAGATGGAAACAAGTGAAAAATCTGAGTTGTTTTGTAAGCAGTATAGAAAATGTGACTAGGAGGATGTTGGGAGTAAGGGAGCAAAGACAATCACAGCTGACTTCCAGATTTCTGATTGGCATTTGTGAGATTAGTGTTCTGTTTCCTGAGATAAGAAAGTCTGCTCTGATTCTTCTTTTGCAGAATTTTCTAGTTTATTGTACATATTATATATATATATCCCTCAGGAAGGGATACTACAGTGACGCAGCCACTTCAATGTTTATAGCAGCTCAATTCACAATAGCTAAATTGTGGAAGCAGCCTAGATGCCCTTCAATAGATGAATGGATAAAGAAACTGGAATATATACACAATTGAATATTACTCAGCAATAAAAGAGAATAAAATTATAGCATTTGCAGGTAAATGGATAGAGTTGGAGAGTATCATGCTAAATGAAATAAGCCAATGCCCAAAAACCAAATGCTGAATGTTCTCTCTGATAAGTGGATGCTGATCCATAATGGGGGAGGGGACATAGGAAGAATGGAGGAACCTTGGTAAAAGGGGAAGATGGGGAGGGGAGGAGACAGGGGGGCAAGAAAGATGTTGGAATGAGATGGACATCATTGCCCTAGGCATCATGTACAATCAGAGAAATGAAAGTTGTTCTCCATTTGTGGGGGAAAAAAGACTTTTAGGAAACATTTGATGACTGTATTTTTAGGATTTTTAAAGTCTATAAAGAACTATATTCTTTGTTTTAATGATTTAAACCTATAAGGCCATACTAAGCTATAAGATTTCTTGGCCTACTAAGTTGAACTAAAAGCTTATGTTGCTAAAGTAGAATATGAAAATCCATCAATCAAAAGAGAGATGGATTTTGGTCAATGGAAATGGGGAGTCATTGTAAACATATAGACAAGAAGGGAAAATATACATATCTGAAGGCTGCTAGTGAAAAAATGAAATGGTTGTTACTTTAATAAAGACAGAAGAACAAACATGGAATCATAAATAATATTACAGGTATAGACCTGCTATCATTTTTGTTCTTACTTTTTGAGTATTGTATAAATACAAGTATATTCACTTTTGAAAAAAAAGAAAAAGAAAAGGAATCCAGAGAGCACTAACACCCTCCATCCACCACCGGTGGATGCAAGAAAATATCAGCAATCTGTAAGCCTGGAGAGGACCCTCATTAGCACCTGCTCATGCAGTTCCCCTCATCACAGATTTCCATACTGCAAAATTAACAAATAAATTTGTTGTCTATAAGTCACTGAATCCACTGTAATTTATTATGGTATTCCAAACTATATTAAAATAATTATAATCTTATCGTGTAAAATAATTTTTACCTGACACTTTCTAGTTTTCTAGGAAGATATTCATGATCATCTGAAAAAGAAAGAAAATCTTCCTCTAAGATATTTTTGTCTCTCAAATTATTTATCTCTTCCAAACCAATGATAAATATTAAAAATGATAACTATCTTTAAATTTTTTTACTTTAAGGAAAAAATTAAATACTTAAATAATTTTTTCTTGTTTGAATAATTACATCTCAGTACAATATTGACTTTTGATTTAAGAAAGACATTATATTTAAACAGTAAAATACTCCAGATTTAAAAGAAAAATATTAATTAATTAAAAGATTAATTAACTGAATTTAAATTTGATCAGTTACTTTACAGGATCTGATAAAAACATCAAATGATAAAGTATGTTATCCAATTTTATGATTTTACCAACCACAAAATTATCAGCTATTCTTTCTAATTCAGTGCTGCATTCTATTGGCTGTTATTTTACTTTAGAATGCTTTATTTTTTATTTACAAACATTATAGCAAGTTAAGCATACCTTTTCCAAAAATGCATGGGACCATAAATATTTCAGATTTCAGATTTTTGGAATATTTACACATATATAATGAGATATCTTGGGGATGGGATCCAAGTCCCATTCATTCATGTTTCATATACACCCCATACATATAGCCTGAATGTAATTTTATACAATACCTTTAGTGTGCCTGTGTTTTGACTGGGACCCATGACGTGAGATCTGGGATGGAATTTTCCACTTGTGGTATCATGTGGGAGCTCTAACAAATTTTAGAGTTTGGAGCATTTCAACTTTCAGATTTTTAGATTAGGAAAGCTCAAGTACCTTATAGGTATAGGGTTAGTTTAGGAAGATAGCTAGTTTTTATTTAAATCAGAAATGTTTAAATACTGCCTCTTTGTACTAATTTGGGACCTTTCCATCCAATTTTCTGTCTCCTGAAGTGAAATTTCTGACTAAGCTACAGTATGTTGAGATTTAATCTCTTCAACTCTGGAAAAATGTAATAGCTGTAAATTGTATTTAAACTTACTTGTCACATCCTGAATTGTCTTTCATTTTCTTAAATTTCCTCCTTATAATCATAACCTTTTTAGATTAGAAGGACTGTTTCTTACAATATGACTGCATTCAAAACAAATCTGTGATAAAACATGGGAGTCATTTGTAGACTATTTTTTCAAAGATAAGACATTAGATATGATTACTACAAGAGTAAGAATAAAGAAAAGTACTTACAAATTTTTATATCATGAAAAAATACCAACAAAATTTAACATAGAAGACATTAGATGTATCACCCTAGAAGTAGAATATTTTTTTCAGGTGTATTACTATTTAATTCATGCACTTTGTCCTACTAGCAATTTTCACTTTGGGGGACTTAGTCAGATGTGTAAATTTAATATTTTTGATTAATGATGAATATCATGTTCAGTGTTAAATTTAATAATATATTAAAGCCTTTACAGAAACTTTAGAACAACTAATGTAGCATATTACTTTGCTACTGAATTACAGAAAGATGAAACAGATTACCCAAAATGTAATGAGAGCAGATCAAAAAGTAGATGAAAAAAAACCTGAAGATAAAATAAAGCCAACATGTCTTAGTTATTTTAGAGAAAAGAGGGAGGCAATTATCAAGAATATATGAATTAAAGTTACCTTCTTTCAAAAATGTAAGTCCTTTTTTCTCACAAAAATGCCACTCTTGTAGTCTCTCTATATGGAATAAAGAGAACCATATATTTGTCTTCCAGTTAAACTTAGATATCTACAAGACATTTCAGAAAGGAAATTGGCATTGATCAGAGAAAGATATGTTTATTGATTGGTGGTCATGAAATCAAGCTGCATTAAAAAATGCTCTGTATGTGTCACCATATTCCATTCTATAGCCTTATAACCTTTCTGAGATGATATTTCATTCAGTTCCCTAATGATAGATCTTTCACTGAAGTTCACATCTACGTTGAATTCAATTTTATAATCTGGTGTTGGGTAGTTTTAACAGAACCAAATACCTAGCTTTTCTACCTACAAAATTCCTTGAAATTAAAGTTTTTAAAATAAAATTTCTGGTTTTTTTCAGATGACATGTTACCCTATACCTCTATTGTAAATTATATTTTTGGTCTTTCAAAATATACGTTTTGATGATATTACTATCTTTAGCATGTTAACATAATTAACAGATTTGAATTTCAAACCTAGGCACATAAGTCCTGGAAAATACTCAGACCAGTTTCTGGACTAATCAAATGAAATGACATTCATATATTGAAGACTTTTGTGCTGATAATATTTAATTAATTAATCAAATTTGTATTACTGACAAAATATAATTTAGCAAATATTTAAAAAACAAAAAATTCAGTAGTATTGAAGTCAAGATATTTGAAACTTTATTACTACATTGTATGTGACATTCCTTATAAAAAAGTAATTGGTCTCTTAATAACGCATGGTCTCAATATATTAAGTCATTTATATTCAAAAATCTTTGGTCTAGGCTTTCTCATTTCTTTGCAAGTAATATGTTAATTTCTACCTACTTATATTCAAATATAATTAGAATATATTTTTCAAATCTCATAAGTTGTTTTATACATTTTTTACTTTAAATAAATTGAAATGTATTAGAATAAATATATTTTATTAAGTTATTAATCAGACATTTACCTCACAGTGAAATTTTGTTTTTATGAGTAACTGCAAAGTCTCATCTCAATAAATGGTTTTCCCTAAATAATGATAATCTGCTTCTGTTCATATTTTGTTTTTCAAGAATTCCACATATATATATATGCTACTCATAGAATATAACATTTAAAAAATTCTCTCTCAAATAATATTCTGATTTGTTTCTGAAGACCTCTTCTATTATATAAATCACCATAGTAGAGCATTTGTTAATTGCAATGGACAGATTAGGTTAAAATATTGGTTCTGCCAATACTTACTGAATTAGTGTTAAGTTATTTTACTTATTGTTTAGCTAGTATTTCTCAATTCTAGAAAGGACACTATGCCACCTACTACATAAGACCATTGTAAAACTAAATGAAATAGTTAAAACATTTAACAAGATTGATCGTAGTAAGCACTCTTAGTATCTAGCAGCTGTTGCTAATAGTGCCAGTGGTTATGTAGTAGCAACAGGTATATAATGCACTGTCCTGTAATGCTTACCATCAAAGGTACCATCGGAAATATTTTAAATACAACTGAGTAGCTCTTATACATAAACAAATGATGTTCATCCTCTTATCCCATAATTATTTTGGATGTTAGTTTTATATAGAAATATCCATAAAAATTTATAAGTTCTGTAGATGATTTCAATAATAAATGGGCAGGATTTTAGATTTAGTAAGAGTGGCTGGGAGCACCTTCACAAAAAAAAATAACACTTTGTCTGAGTCTTAAAAACTGAGGAGGATTTCACTGATGGAAAATAGGAAAAAAAAAGCATTCTTATCCCAGAAAGAGAAGGATGTACTTCCATGCACTTAATTTTGGAAGCATTGAGAAATAAAAATACACCAGGTTACTGAGAATGGAGTAGATAGAATCAGGAAAGCAAATGGTATTAAATTGTACAGGATTACAAATATCAATTTAATTATTTTATGACTATAAAACTGGATAAATTATATGGCTCCATTTTTTAAGCATGTAATAAGATGCAGCGAGAATTGTTATTATGGATTATTGAATCCAATAATGCTGTTGTGTGGGCAGGGAAGGGTTAACTCAATAGGCCTAAATTACACAAATCCTGCAAATTTTAAAGAAAGCTCTGTCCTTAGGACTGGACACTGGACATTGGCCAGCTGTGTGAAGATAAACTCTGAACCCTTGGAATATTATGCCTGATAAGGGTGCTTTTGTATACGTGAGGCCTTCAGCCAAGCTACCAGTCTAAGCAGATAAGTTCATCCTGACAGTGTGATTTATGGTCAATGCCTATGTTGGCTGTGGTGAGGGGATTGGAGGGTGGGAAAGCAGGGCAGAGCTGTAGTCTGAGTAGCTGAGTTTAACCACATATTTACTGCACGCTTATGTGACGGATCCCAAACATAAATGCTGGACACTTAAGACTCAGGTAAGCTTCACTGGTTGATGGTGATACTTCACATGTGTTACACATCACTGCTGGGACATTAGGTGGATGCCCATGTGACTCCACCAGGAGGGACCACCTGGAGGCTTGCACTTATTTTTTCATAGATTTTGTCCCATATGCTTTTTTGTTAATGGTTCCTAAATTCAACAGTATGTGATAGCATATCAAACAACTAAGAACACAATATTTTTTATTGTAGTGAAAATAATGGCCTATACTTTAAAATTAGTATAAAAATCAGTCTTTCAAATCATATATTTACATAAATATTTGGAATACAAATTTGGAAAAAATAAGAATTTATAATTTATATATTAGTTTCTTGTGCCTAGAAATAAATCTTAAAACAAAATAAAAACAAATAGACGCCTGGTATCTCTAATTAATTAACTGAAAAAGAAGATTGGTATGCTGTAAATATGGTTGTGCTACCAAGTTTCCACTGCTTACTTCTTGGATCTGGCATTTTTCAGTGAATGATATTGAGCCGGTTAAAGCATCAGACTGTGTTCTGAACTGGATAAGACATAGATGTAGTTCACTAATTTCTGAGGTGATTCAATATAAAAGTTTCACATGTCCCTATCCTCTTCCAAAAAAATATGCAGTAGGGAGGTCCCCTGATTCATCTCAAATCAAATGTGGCAACTGTAAAGCAGCTCATTTGTAATTCATTGGAACTTTAGATTAAGAAAGGAGTAAAACTGCCTTATCATCAACTTCCAAAATAACACTGACCAAACTTAGTGATTCCACTTCTTACACCTTACGGAAACAGCCATTTTAGCTTTATCCATATAATCACATCATTAATCATTTGATTTTTTTCTCATTTTAATGGTATCAACTATGTTCCAGACTCTCCAGTGGATTAGCCACACTCAACACCAGCTTGTTTTATTTAAATCTTAACTTTCCTGACATGGTTCTCTGCTATTGTTGAATCTTATCAGCCCATTCCTTATGGCTCTCAGGGGCTCAAGGCCAAGATACTCTGTGTTAAACCCATAACCACATCATGCCAAATATTTTCTCCCACCCTGCATCCCTGTATACAACCTTCCCACTATTTTCTCTTTTAAAAATCCCTTCTAATAATACATTCTATAGTGAGCATTTTTCTGGACAGTATCTCACACTGGAACATGATTCAACATTCTCCTCAATAAAATATCAAGAAGAGGAAAAAGGAATTGAATTGAGATATTTATTAGTATCCATTTTAAACATCAAGACACTGAGGTTTTACCCATTTTCTTCTACATATTCCTACAGGTACATGTATGAGCTATTATATGCTGATATTAAAAGAGGAGCCTTAAATATGCAATGCACCTCAACTTATTTTCATGCCTTTTCTATTAACTAAACACCACAGGTCTGGGTATACATCTATATATTGTATGCCTCATAGATAATGAACTCCATGAGTGCAGGACTATTGTCTATTGTATCCCCTAAAAGTGTATATACTGGCACTTGATATGTATTTCTTGAAAAAAGAATAGGTTGGTACTGAAAGAAAAGAACAAGACATAGGCCTGACTCTAATCTATTTCAAGATTTCCTATAAAGCTATGGTAATTAAGGAAACATGTTTAAACAAAAGAATAGACAAACTAGTCAATGGAACAAAATTAAAATGTCCAAAGTACACATACAAAAACAGTCAACTGATCTTTAACAAAAGAACAAAGACAATTCAAAGGAGAAAGGATAATATTTTCAACAAAAGGTGATAGAATGACTAGACATTCACACATGGGCAAGTGAGCAAACAAAGAAGCAACACCCCCCCCCAAAAAAAAAAAACTAGACAGTGGCTTTACAACTTTCACACACATTGACTCAAGTGGGGGACAGACCTAAGTGTTAAAAGCAGAACCAGGGGCTGGGATTGTGGCTCAGTGGTAGCGCACTCGCCTATCACATATGAGGCACTGTGTTAGATCCTCAGAACCACATAAAAAATAAATAAAGTTATTGTGTCCATCTGCAACTAAAATTGAAAGAACCTAGGTGGGACTGGTTTTGATGATGACTTTTTAGATATAACATCAAATGCAAGATTTATGAAAAAATTGATAAAACACATATCTAGTAAAGAATTAGTATCCAGTATATATAAAGTTCAACAAAATAAGAAAGCAAACAACTGAATCAAAATATAGGCAAATTCTTTGAACAGACATCTCACCAAAAAATCTTACACATAGCAGACTTCAGTGAAAAGCTGTGCAATATCATGTTATTAAAGAACTGCAAAGTAAAATAAGAACAAGATCTCTCTACATAGAGATCTCTATTGGATTGGCTAAAATCTAAAACACTGAGCAGGATTTGATGACAACACCAACTGCTGGTGAGGATGTGGAGCAACAGAACTCTCCATAATTGTTTGTGGGAACGATTTTTAGGGCAACAAAACTATTCCATATGACACTGGCTGGTTGATACATGTCATTATCCAAAATCCACAGAATGTACAACAGTGAACTCTACTATAAGATAAGCATTTCAATTAATTTTAATCTATTAATATAGACTTATTTAGACACAGATATCAGATAGAAAGTAATTACTATGGAAAACAGAATATTTGAACAGTGTCTTAGTACATTTGAGTTGCTATAACAAATATGTTCTCTCTCATATATGAAAGTTAATAAAAATCAACTTGAAAGTAGAATGGTGACTACTAGAGACTAGAAAAGGCTCATGGAAGGACAATGGGAAAAGGAAGGTTGAATCTAATCAGTGAGTGCTGTATGCATGTATGGAAATATTACTCAATCCCATAAATATATACATTTAATATATGTTAATAAAAGTTTTGAAAATATTTGCTTGTTAACTGTAACAAATGCACAACACTAACATAAGATGCTAATACAAAGGGAAATTCACAGGAAACTTAAGGTTGACATGGGAATTCATTGTACTTTTCTTTTATTTTCTTTTTGGGGTGGGGTGGGATTGAACCCAGGGGCGCTTAATCACTGAGCTACATTTCCAGCACTTTTTATTTTTTGTTTGGTGACAGGGTCTTGTTAAGTTGTTTAGAGCCTCACTACATTGCTGAGGATAACTTTGAACTTGCAATCATCCTGCCTCAGCCTCCAGAACTGCTGGGATTACTGGCGTGTGCCAACACGCCTGGCTTCATTGTATTTTTCACTCAATTTTTCTGTAACCAAATATATACAAAAAAAAATCTATTCCTTTGTTTAAAGAATAAAGAATGCATTATATACTTCCAGAAGTTGCTTTTCTAGTGAAGGTTTTAACACACGAGGAAGGGGGCCTGGCAGGAATATTCAAATCCAGTTGAAAGACCTAGGTGAGACTTTCTGTAACCCATCATTTTTTTGTTAATGTTCATTCATTCTTTCAACACTTTATAGGTGAAGGATGTGTTCTGTCTTCAGAGGGCTTCTCTAGAAGTAGAATCTGAATCTAAAGCAGAGATGGTGGGTGTGTGTTCATATGTGAGTGCATGGTTTGTGCGTGTGTAAGCAGTGCTCTCGAGGACAGCAGTGCAGATCTGGAAGAGGAATAAAACAGAGTAAGAAATGTTAACTGAGTTTAAGGGACGTTTCAACTTGGTTCCATAGAAAGTCAAATGTCTCATGCAGTGAATGAGATCAATGGGCTCAAAGTTTGAACCCTCAGAATTCTTACATCGAAACCTAATCCCCACTGTATCAGTACTAGAAGGTGAGGCCTTTATGGATGTAATTTCATCATGAGGGCAGAGCCTTCCTGAATGAGATTAATATCCTTACTAAAGAATCCCCAGGAATCTCTATCATCATCTCTACAGTATAAGGACAAAACAGGAAAACAGCTTTCCATAAATGAGGAAGAAGGTCCTCACTGAACATTGGAAGCTTGATCTTCGACTTCCCAGCTTCCAGAACCATAAGAAATGTATTTTTGTTGTTTTTAATTCACTCAGTCTATGTTTTGTTATAGCAGCTCAAATTTACTAAAACACTGCTCAGATATCTTGTTTTCCATAGTAATAACTTTCTATCTGATATCTGTATCTAAAGAATGGCAAAAGTGCCAGAAGTCCATAAACCAATAGCAGAGCTCTATGATAAAATAAACATTGTGAAAGCTGACATAGAAGTTGACAATTGACATTGATCAAGGCATTTCTCATGTTTAAAATAAAACTTAATACCTTTACATAGATTCTAGTATCACCTTGAGGCATCTTGGAAGGTCTATTTGAAGCAGTCACTAATATAAACCAAGGGCAGTTTTCTGAATGTTAGGCAGACAGTACTCATACAAGGAGAGGAGATGGTGGAATAGCCAGCCACTGGGATCTGGGCAGGGCATGAACAGTGTCCACTACCTTGTGCTGGACATTGTCAGAAACAAGGTTGTAAAGATGAATAAGATTCAATCTCTACCTTTAGGAAGTTCAGAGCTCATTCTCTGCAATAATAGTAGTCATTGTTAGTCATTAATAGTCAATGTGAATAATAATAGTCATTATTTGTAGCTTTCTCTAGCATTTCACTGAAAGCTTCTTTAAAGGCAGGAACTAAACTTTTCCAGTGCTGCATGTATGAGCTCCATGGAGAAAGAAAAAAAAATGAAAACAAAGAAAGGAGACAAAAGAACAGCTTTAAATAAGAAAAGAAAGGAAAAGAAAAACATGGATGAAGAGAAGACAAGAAAAGTGGAAGGAGAACCAAAGAAAAGGAAGAGAAGAAAATAAAAGGGCAAGAAAGTACAGAAAGACAAGAAAAGAATAGAAAAGAATGAAGGCAAAGTAGAAGGGAAGGAGAGAAGGAAGGGAAAAGGTGATAAATATGTTAATATATTGTAGCTGGCAATAATTCCAAAAATCACAGTATGTGGGTTTGATTATTTGTGGAGCAATAGTGCAAAGAATTTAGTTGTTTTCTTATACATGAAGCCTCTTCTCTAAAACTGTGTTCATTATATACATGAAGAAAGCTGATATTTAGGTAAAGATAAATGCTGAAGATAGCAAATGATATTTCCTACCTAATTGTAAACCTCATACTTTTCCTACTTACAACAGTTGAGTATTTATTTTCAAATTTCTTTCATCTATATATACATAAATACTACCACAACCCCCCCCACTTTCATGCACATGCATGCGCACACATACATATATACACACATATGATTTTCTAACTATAGAAACAACTTCTGACTAGCTGCCACTTATAGGCAACAAAAGACATCAGCTGTTGAGGAAGATCCAGGTGCTCCAAAATAAAAAAGTAGATCACAGTGATAAATAGAGTCTAATGAAAATTGTGCATATAAGTGATCAACTAAAATGAAACAGGTATTTTTCACCTTTGAAATCTAATTTGTTAATTGAATTTGGTTTCTATGTGTAATTAATTCCAATCTTTTAATCCCTTTTAGGGGTCTTTTGATATGTTCCTATTTAATACTTGAATGTATTCTTTACTTTTGTTTTTTGCCCATTATATTATGATTTTGCATTTCAACACACATTTACTTTGAGAAACAAAAATAATGATGTTTAATGAAACTCTGTTGTTTGCCTTTTGTTCCCTAGTCCATTTCTTTGTTCCATTTTTTTTTTTCTTTTTTGCAGATGGCAAGGACTGGGTATTGAACCCAGAGGCACTACTGAGCAAAAGACCCAGCCATTTATTTTTCAATTTTATTTAGAGACAAGGTGTTGCTAGGTTGTTGAGACTGGCCTCCAACTTGTAATATTCCTGCCTCAGCCTCCCAAATAGCTGAGATTTATAAATGTGGGCCACAATGCCCAGCTCCTGGTACATTTTCAAATGCATTCCAAGGCAATAGAGTAAATAGTTGATATTCTAAATCTTTAACTTTGAAGGGAGCATTTACTCCTTTAAGCTCTTTAGAAATAAGTATTCATACAAGAAGTGAAACAGCTGTCTTGATCAATTTGCTTAGAAAAATAAAATTGCATTGGTTTTTCTGATAGCTAAGGTAAATTAAATTGAGTCAGTCTACTTTATTATGACTTCAGTTCATATATAATATTAATTAAAAGATCAAATTCATCAGCAGACCCAAATAAAGTAGCATTTATTTTCCTCTGTGTTAATTCTGAGAATAATCGGTTGGAAGTGAAGAATAGGACAGCGGCTTCTAATTGAAAGAAATAACTCAGCTCACTCACACTAAACTTAAGAGCTATCTGAGAGTGTTATTACTTTTTTTCATCCCACAGTCTAAGTTAAAAGAGATTGGTTGGCACTAAAAATAAACATAATATATAACTGTCTCTCAGGCATTGTCAAAAGCAATATGGAAAGACTTATGAGGCCTCCTCTATGGAGTTTTAATGAACCTTCTTCTCTCTTGATTTAGCCCTACTATCATTTATTTTTAAAGCAATTGGTCACATATTTCTACTGGGATGAGAGCCTTTTGACTGATTCTGCCAAAAAATAGAACAATAAGGAATGACAACAATTTTAGGCTGGAAGTCGGTGGTGAGCTAAATTTGTAGTCAGCTAAAAATATGAAATGGAAAAAGGAAGCAGAATATGAACATAGTTTTATCATTTACAGTACTTATTACTTTGGGGATCAAAGAGAAATTGTGAATAAATAAAAGCTCTTACTTAAATGTTCAAATGTGATCCCATCTCTCTCTGTGTGTGTATTCATAGATGGTACTGGGGAGGGACCCCAGGACCTTGTGCATGCTAGACTAGTGCTCTACCACTCAGCTACATCCCCAGCCCTGTTCCTATCATTACTTTAATTTTTGTCTCATGAATTATACACTACCACAAATACTTTCAGCATTTATTAAAAGGACAATACTGATCACAATCATAGAAATGTGAAATTAGAACTATGATACATTCTCCTAAATTGTATTGATTAGAGGTCATATTCACTAATAAGGAGAATGGCTAAGAAATTTTGAACTAAGCTATGAGTATTTCTTGGCAATGTTTATAGCACTTGATAGGAGCTAATAAATGTAACTATTATTCTTACTCTCATATTTAGCTATTTAGAATTATATTTATATATATAAAATATTTTTGTGACTTTTTATGCTATTTATCATTTTATCAAGAATTTCTTGCAAGGTTTTCTTTACTCCTATTTTTAAACATGTATGGCTTAAAGTCATTTAAATATGAAATTGGAGTGCAATGCAAACAGAAAACATTTACCCCCTTCCTAAAACAAGGAATCTTCACTATTTTACTTCCTCACAGGCTCCCTACTATTAAATATTTACTTCACTCTCACAGATACTAAACTATAGGAAATGATTTCTCATTTTTTTGGTTTCATTCCTATTTTTTCATGCAATAATTTTCATTTTTTTGGTTTCATTCCTATTTTTTCATGCAATAAATTTGATCTTTTTCTTGCCCCGAGAACTTTTTCTTTAATTTGTTTTTTGTTTTTTGGTACTGAAGATTGAACTCAGAGACACTCAACCACTGAGCCACATCTCCAGCCCTATTTTACATTTTATTTAGAGACAAGGTCTCACTGAATTGCTTAGAGCCTTGCTTTTGCTGAGGCTGGTTTTGAACATGCGATCTTTCTGCTTCAGCCTCCCAAGCCGATGGGATCTAATCTGTTTTCAATGCACAATAAACAAAATGACATAGTTAACTTACAACAAGACATAGGATAAATGGAATCATTGAAAGGATGAGAATTTAAAAAATATGGTAGTAAAACAATTGCTGTCATTAAGTTGAACTTCTTCAGTAATCTAAGACTTAATCATAATGAACCTGTGAGAGTTAGATCAGAAGTACTTAACCTTATTGAACTTGGTTTGGTGAAAAAAAACTTTCTACCTTTATTCCATATAGTTGATACTAATGTGTAACTTACTGTACTTATGAATATATGCAAAGAACAATCAACAAATTATGTTTTTTACACATAGAGGTAAGAAATAACAAATATTCTTATATTTACAGTTTGGCAAGTATCTGGAAACTACTTATGGTCAAGGTATATATATAATATATATATATATATATTCTAATTCATGTGGTTAAAACATTACTTTGAAAAGTATTGGTAGTTTTCACCAGACCACCTACATGGACAACCATGACATTTTTGAATTATGATCCTCTTGCTAAGTAAATACATCACTTCATATGTTGTGCTTCAATAAATAGTATTTGCACCAATATGACTTTCAGTAAACCAGAATTCAAGAATTATAAGACAAAATTTGAAAAAATGTTTTAATAATGATTTCATTTTAATCAATAGATAGTTCATGAAACCCCATAATCCTATACTTCTGTATTTTAAACATCAACAGATAATGAAAAATATATATTTTATATACAAACACCGTTATGTGTGCATGTGTATTTACATATAAACTAGAAACAGAAGAGACATGAAAAATTACAAAGTTTCAATATGAACATAAATACTATATTGTGTGAACTACATTATATGGATTGGAATGTTAACTTATTGAATTAGTTAGCTTTTTGTTCCTGTGATCAAATTACCTAACTAGAAAAACTTAGAGGAGAAAAATTTATTTTGGCTCATAATTTCACATTTTCAGCGCATGGTGGGCAACTTCATTGCTGTGGGCTCAAGATGAGGCAGAGTATCATGGCAAAAGGGCATGGCAGAGGGAAGATGTTTTGTTCTTGATGGCCAGATAGTAGAGAGAGAGGGGGAAATGGGCCATAGGCAACACGCACCACCTACCCACAGTTACCACCCAATTAGTCCATTCAAACTAGGTTGGACTGTTTAAGTTATAGTTCTCATAATATAACACTGCACCTCTGAATAGTCTTGTATTAATACATGAGCTTTTGGGGGAAACCTCATTTTATACATGAGGAAATTGAGGTACTGTAAAATTTACTATTTTACCAAAATGGTAGAATTATATATCTCCAAAATCCTTTGTATCTATTTATTTCTCTTATCCATTATCTCTCTGAAGTAAATTAATAATGGCTATTTCCCAGGGAAATCAAAGAACATTTTCGGTATAGTGCCTTTAAATAAAAATAATTCAAATTATTTTAGTCAGGAATAGTCAGGAATTTTTCAAATGCATTTTCAGCAAAGAGTGAGGAGCATAAAAAATCAAGGGGATATATATACTCAGTACCTACCTCTTACCTTGCTTCCACCAATACACCTCCATTTGTCTGAGTTTCATAGACCAGACTTCCATAATTTTTTGGATCAGATTGCTTTTAGATATTAAAATGTAAAAGATAATATGAATTTGTCTTTGTTTGTAAAAATATGTAAGAAATATTCCCTAAATGTATACTTAAACAAAACAACCTTGTTTTAAAGCATTTCACTTACAAAAATATTAATAATTAAGAGCAAAGCAACATTATCAAAAGAATAAAATGAATGTAAATTTAACTTAAAACATAAAAAAATACAATATATATTGATAGCCATAAATGTCTTTTCACTTTTATCCAAGAAGTCCCATTTTGGGGCATTTTATTATAAAAATTAAATTTTTAATGTAATTTTTGATTTTCTGAACTGATCCTATAGCATTACAAACATACATACAAACAAGTGCACGTATGTGCACACACACAAACACATACAAACACTGTACTGCAAAAGTTAACTAGCAAATGAGATAGAATGTTTACTAGCCAGGAAATGAAGCCTTCTGGCTAATGCTATTGATTCTTTATGATTATAAACGTCTTATTTATGGAATGAGGATACAAAGAACTTTGAAAAACTACATTATTAAAAGGATTATAGATTATAATTATGGCAAACCAAAACACTTTCAGGAAAGAATAATATTGCCTTGCTAATGTATATATGAAAATAAAATACTTTATATTATCTACAATTCTCTGAAAAGTTGTCTAAAATACATAATCATTGTATTTTAAAGAGAATAAAAACAATTTGAGCACAAAAATCAAAATCCTCCTTTGAGGTGGCTATTTTCTATTCTCATAATCCAAGGTTAGTGTAAGTGAAAATAATGAGACTATTCATCTCCCTATGTTACATGCTTTAGATCTTAATTAAGTAAAATTTTGAGCTAAGCTATAATAGAATTTAAGTTTAATCACAGAACTTATGGTCTATAAAGTTTCTGTGCATGCTGAATTAGCAATCCTGAACAATCATATGGAAAATATGCATGGAGAGTCAGATATAATTTTAAATCATAAAAACAATTCATATTGGTAGATTCTATTTTCTTGACAAGAATAAATACCAAAATGTTAAGTGATGTCCACAATTCCACCCCATGAACAGGTGTTAGAATTATGATTCCAATCACAGCAAGGAGCCCAGGAAGGGAACCTCTTTGGTTGCACTATGTCTGTGTCCCCTACTGACATCTCCTCTGGTCATCTCTACAGGACCCCTGAAACAAGGAGGCAGACAGTCCCCCTTATCCTATGTTGGCTGGGAACATGTGTATCAGGTGACCAAATTTTTTCACCACTTTTCACATTTCTAGAAATATTTATTTTAGTGTTACAAATAAATTCAGGTGAGTAGGTGACTCCTAAAATATTGAAATTGCAAATAAAGAGAATCAACTGTAATTCCAACAGTAAACTTATATTAACATAATGGAAAACAATGGTTTGATGGCTAGAGTTCCTTCTTGCAATAATTCAGAGCTATCATTTCCTTCCTTATTGTGACATTACCATCCCTTGGTGCCTCTGGTTTTCTCTATGCTTCTACCAGAAGCAAAAAGGTAGTTCTAGAGAGCACATCTACTCTCTACAAACCTTGGCTGGAGATGGCACGCATGTCTTATGCTCATATTTATTACTAAGAACCAGCCTTATGATCACATTTAAGTATTTGAAAAATAAAATTCTAGTCTTGGTAGCTACTTCCTAGTATCAGCTCCACAATATGGAAGAGGAAGCAAACATATTTTAAACATTTATATTACCATTGACATGAAATTGTTATCTAGTGTATGTGCATGGTTAAATATCCCACCCATCATTTAATTTTTTTCCTCTGGTACAGAATCTAAATTCAGGATCATACACTGTTATCATATAAACTTTTAGTCACCTTTAATCTAGAAGTCATTAGTTTGTCTCTGACATGTTTACTCTCAAAACAGAGACACTAGCAGGTATTTTATCTTCTAGATGTTTTCACCTGGAAACGGTGAAAGGATAATTTTGGATGGAAAAATAAAAACAAATTAAGAAGCATCATTTTGTACACAATTGGAAGGTTATCAAAGTACCACCACTTCACTTAGTAGCTATCCAGGCAAATGGATTCATTAATACAAGACCCTGTTAGTGACTGAAGTGTGTTGGTAAGTGATGGTAAGTGATTTCGATGTTTGGATACTGAAGGTCATTAAGTATTATTCATAGATTGGAGAACAGAAGACGAATGTCCTCAGGTTAGAGAAAAGCAAGCTTGCAGATGTGCTGGTTATATAGTATGTCATGCTGATTGTAATGTAGCAAGAAAGCAGCAGACTGCAGAGATCTCAATCAGCTGGAAACAAGCAACTCCAAAGAAAATACCTGCCACAGCAACCATTTCTGACTAAAGTGCTTGTTATCTTTACAAGCAACCCTCTTGGTGCTATTTATTTATATGTTTCCTATTACCATGAGTGCAATTCTCCATGCTATATCAGTTCTCAGGAAATCATTTTTTTCTAAACTAAAATCAGTGCTTCCTTCAGTCTTATGTTGTCACAGCCTCACATCCAGCACACACAAATGCAAAGCACTCTGGACAATATCTGCTGCTCCCTTTCCATAATCCATCCTATCAAGGAACTTCCCCCAACATGTTAGAATAACAAATCTAATGCTGTTTTAGACCTCTTATCTGAAAACAAAACCTACAACCAAGGCTTGCAGTTCAAAAGGGAAGATGAAACTGAAAAGGTGGCAGAGTTCTATTACCTACATAGAAACTTGGCAGGCACTAGAGAAACCAAGGTTTCTCCAAGAAGATAATGATGGATCCTGCCACTGTGAACACAAAAATGACAGTAGAGGATGGGGTCATCTCACTTACATATAAGTGATATAAAAGGCCAATTGGTAGCAGATTTAACAAAAAGAAGAAGATCAGGGTAAAGTAAACATTTTTAGAGAATAGTCGTAACCCTGATCATTTTCTGAGTTGACAATTGACTCCAACCACAGCAACGAGCAAGCAACCAAGACAGTGACAGTTCACCTCTGAATTTAAGAAGTGACATTAACAAAAAAAGATGCCCCATGCTTCAAATACCTACACTCATTATCTCATTGTTTCACTGCACAATATCTTGCATACTAGGAGAAGGGAATTTATACAAGCACAAAATGTGCTTGTAATTATACATATTTTGAAGTTAATAATTTTCAATACTAAATTCTAACACATTTAGAGAGTCTTTCTTTTCACTTATAAATGCATGATTTTTACATCTGTATTGACTACTATTGCTTTAATCATTAATAGGAAATCAGCACTCATGGTCCTATTGGCTGTGAAAGGATTAAAAAAAATACAAGTAGCCTCCAGGCATCATTGTTTTAATAACTTCTAAAAATATGTAGTTATTTTTTCCTTGTGTGTTTTTTCCAACACATATTCATATGCAGTACATTATCCTCTGACAGCATAAAATTTATTATACATTAGCATACATATATACACAGACACACACAGAAATGCACATGGCAGGACTGGCTAGCTCAGTGCCACAGTAAATAAAGTGTTTACCAGGGTGAGGTTATAGCCACAAACTATAAGAACCAGGAGAACTGTGAAAGAATTGTTAGTGTAGACAGGATCCTAATAAATAATGTTTTTTTTTCCCAAACTGTGTTAAAAGATGAAAAAATCTTATTATCCTGATAGACATTTGTCCCCAGTCACTATATTGTCCCATGTAGTGTTACTAGTATGAATGTCAATCAAATTTATGGATGAATGATAGTGACTTTGTCACCATATCTACATTAAAGTATTACAAGAAAATGTATGCCTTTCTCCTCAAATCATCTAGTTTGTGTATTGTTTGTACAGTAATTTTTTGAGTCAGGTTGATATTACCATTTTCTTGTTCTAATCCACTTATATTTTATGAGGCTCTTGGTTTGGTACTGTGTTTTACACTGAGGGACATAGGTGATCTTTCAAACAGAATATACCATTTTAGTGTATATAAATTGTGTCCTGTCGTGGTGCCAACCCTTGAGCTATAGGCAAAATGAGGTATAAAGAACATTAAAAACTAAACTAATGGAATATTTCATTGTAATTCCATTATTTTAACAGTCACCTCACTGGTCCTGCTCTGTTTTAATAAAACTAATCTCACAGAAAAGGAGAAAATGATCTAAGGAAGTGCATGATCTAAATAGTGTTGTTACCAATCAGTGGTAACAGTGCTGTGAAATATAATTGTAGATTTATTAAATTGATGATCTTGAACAGGCAGTAACTAAGGCTTTCTAAGCCCCCTATGGCCTGAGTTTGAGTAGAAAATTAATTAAAAGGAAAATAAATTGGATCACTGAGCATGAAGCAATAATGACCCCAAACATCTAACTTTGTTTATATTTTGAGGAAAAAAGAGTATGAGATTAAAAAATGTATAAGTGCACCTATTCTTATCCCAGAATTTTTATGTTTTATTTTGAGACAAGGTCTCCTAATTTGCTTAGGTCCTCACTAAGTTTCTGAGGTTGGCTCCAATGCAACCTCCTATTATATTTTGAATACAAAAGCCCCAAACATAAACATGATATAATGAGATAGAAATGCCAATTACCCTGATTGATCAGTGCACACAGTCTGCATGTGTTGAAATATCACATCGTATCTAATAAATATATACAATTATCACATGTGGATTTAAAATATAAAGAAGACTTTGGATCCATAAAGACCATAAATTAGTTAAACAATTAATTCATACATTACTTTTCTGTGAATCTTCTTGTTCCTAGTTCTATCAATATTTTCTTTTTTGTGATCCACCTGATTTCATTGGTGTGCCACTTCAATAGTATATTTTATTTTTATATTATTTCTTTCTTATTATAAGTATTTTAAAAAATATTTTAATCCTTAGCTAAGCTTAGATCAGCTTGACATTTTACATGTCTGCTAACTCTTAATAGTAAGCCACAATTCTATTCCACAACCTAAACTACCACAAATTCAAAATTAATTTAGTCTTCTGCTAAAAAATAAAATCCTCATTCAGTTTTCATAGGTTATAGTTACTATTTTCAACATGTATCTGAAAGGGTGGTAGTAAAGTCAAGTTTAATATGGATTTCATCAAGACGTTTCATTCTTCAGTAGTTCAGAAACATATGGATTATTTGAGTTGTTTCAAATAATGTCTCTGAAATACAGTTGAATCCCCATCACATAGTAATAAATTCAAACTTCATATAGCTGACACACACACAAAAACTACATCACGATTTGGGTTAAAAAGCTGGCTTGTTAGCCGGGCGAGGTGGCTCACGCTTGTAATCCTAGCACTTTGGGAGGCTGAGACAGGAGAATCGCGAGTTCAAAGCCAACCTCAGCAATGGCGAGGCGCTAAGCAACTCAGTGAGACCCTGTAACTACATAAAACACAAAATAGGGCTGGGGATGTGGCTCAGTGGTCAAGTACCCCTGAGTTTAATCCCCGGTACCAAAAAAAAAAAAAAAAAGCTGGCTTGTACACATTTTTCTTTACAAACTTATTAGTGTCATTTGCATAATGGTGTCTTTTCCAATCTTTTAAATAAATGCATGACTCTAAAAAGGGTTTTGTTTGAAACTCTTGGACCCTTCTTTGGAGACATCTTTTCTCCCATGACATTATGAACTTATCTTGGAATAAACAACCTCTAGAGGTGAAAAGATTTTTCTTTGGAATTGATAATATGGTAGGGAAGCCAGCCAGAAAAGAAACTACTTTTACAGATTCCAAAGAAAAGCAGAAAAGGAATCCTACAGGAGATGGGTGTTTGAGGCCATTCCGAGTACAAGTTAAAAACCCAGGTTTTTCCTTTTTCTTGGTTTCGGGGATGGAACTCAGGGCAGGACAGGGCTTAATGCATGTTACACAGGCACTCCGCCACCTAGCCACACTGTGTAGTTCAACAGAGATCCTTAAAACAAGATCCACAAAGTTTTAAATGCTTTGGCAAAGTGTTCACTAAAACATAATGTGTGTTTCTGCGATCATGAATAAAAGGATCCTTTTTTGAGAAAGGTACCAATAGCTATTTTTCAGTAATTTAGCTTTATGAATTTTCTACATGAGAATGTAGAATTTTTCCATCTGGGGAAGTGATACAGCCAGGAAAAATATTAAGAGAAAAAAAAGTTAAAATGATTTCAAAAAAATATCACTTTTTAGGACATAAATTGCAACATGATAAGAAACAAGGGATAAATGCTTGGCTTGGCATTCCTGTAATATTATACTTTGCTGTACAAAAAAATCTATTGCATTTGTGCAATATGAGAGAAAATAATTTGAAAAGTCAATTAATTTGGTTCTTTTCTTATCTAAGTGCCTTTCCACTACAAAGCAGCTTCCACTGCAAAATTTAGCAGCCCAATTACAAAATGTCTCTGCCTTCAGATCATGGCCTCCAGATGACTTGGGACAGAAAGTGTACGGAAGCTTCTTCCTAAGGCTTGCACAGTGAGTCACAGAAGCTGATTAGTCCTCTGGAGAGTGCTCTGCCAGATGTGGAACTCCAAGTGAAAGAAACACCCGTGGTTTCCTGAATACATTTATGTTTGCATGCGCGATCGTGAGATGCAGTGATTTCATCTACCCAGCCTGAGGACAGAACTGTTCTAGGATATACTTTCTTTCAAGCTTCTACTGTTAATAGCCAAGATAAAGTCATTCAGTCATAGTGAGAAACAGAATTAAATATTGCCATTAGGAGGTCCATGATTTTAAACAGTTATTTCTCCCTTAATAAAATTTATTTTTAACTCTTACAGAATATATTTTAAGCTAGCCAGCCAGTTACTTTGTGTACCATATAGTTAAACAAAAGAGGAAAAGCTTACTGCTATGAAAATAAATATCCCTGGCTGGCACTACCTCAGTAATTTACCTAGCCTAAGGTCATTCTAAAGCAGTTTAAATGCATCATTAATCCACAATCCTCTAAAACAGTAAAATACTTAAATAAATTACAAAGGAGTAAGATGAGCCTGAAGAGAGGAAAAAACTGTCAAGACATGATACATTTAAATGATGCAAAAAAAAATCTCTAAGATTCATGAATAAATTATTGCTAAAATGAGAGTCATGATAAAGGACACAATACATTCAGATTCATTTGGTTTAGAAAGATGAAGAAAATGAATCTTGAATTGCACCTTTCTGCTTGTGAATTTTCATCCACTTGGTTTTAACCTTGATAACTCAAAATTTTCATGTTCATCTTTATTACATTCTTTTTCTTACTGTAATCCTTTTAGGTCCTCGCTTGCTATCCCTTCTCTTTCCAGCAATCCGAGCACCTTGATCATACCTGTCCATGTGTGAATGTGTGTCTGTGAGTATTTGAGGAGGTGGCTCTAAGTGGCGTCACTAAGATCCAAGTTGTCACACTTGCAAAAATGAAGAAATAGGCAGTAAATAGAGATGTAAACTTACAACATATAACTTTATAACAGGGTCACCAAGGACTTTTTTTTTCCTCAAATAAACAGATGGCTAAAAATTATCTTATAAAACTTGCTTTCTTGATAAATTACTGACCAATCTGTAAAATGGATTTAGAAACAAAAATCAGATTGTAGAATCATATGCAAAGTTACATACAAGTATAAGAATTCATTCAGGTATGAATCCAAAGTAAGAAGACTTTAAGCAGTAGTAGAAACATGAAGTACGGAGGAAAGATCTTTCCTTACTTTTTCCTGTTAGGATAATGTCACGCCTGTCAGCCTGTACCCTTGTCACTTGTGTCTAAATCTGCAAGGCTTTCAGTACCTGTGGTATCTCAACTATCACATGAGGAAAATCCTGCACTTCTATTTTCTATGTTCAAGGTTCATCATTTGTTCAGAAGTCAGGCTTGGAACACTGCAAGCCAGAAATTCAGTATAAAACAGGGAAACCTGGGTCCTGAGACACAAGCATGGTTTTACATGTTAGAAAGGGAACCCAGGAATGCAGATGCAGTAGCTTGAAGGTAACTGTGCCTGTGCTTTCCTTACTTCTGTGGCCTGGACTATTCCTTACTGTTGACCACCAGACTCTAAAATTCCCTGTCATGATCTAGTGATCCAGGATATGTGTCCATTCCTGTGTGTCCTTTATTCTGACAATCTTAAACGTGGACCAGCACTTTGATGCCTATCCTACCATCTTTATATTAAAGTCTCAAACTATGCATAAATAAAGCATCTTTCACTAGAGTTAAAAACTTGTGTTTCAAACACAGCTTAATAAATGCATATAGTCATATGATTTTACTGCAAAAAAACCCAGTAGGATACATGAACTCAATGGACATTTGTTGAATAGTTACTATGTGCATGGCTCTGGGGGAAGCAGGAAGGAGGTCAGAGGGGAAAACAACACTAATGTATTTATTTTTAAGCACTTCTATCATTTATAGGAAAAAAAGAGTGTATGAAATAAAGACAGGAGCAATAAAATTTAAACAATAAAATTTAAATAAATTTATTATAGACTTTTAAGTCTGCAATAAAAACAAAACAAAAAAATAGACAAAAAGATAGGAAGGATAAACTGTACAGAAAATACTAAATGAAGAAGTTTATATCAAACGAGTGTAGCATCTATCTTGGAGGTTTCCAGTTGCCAGAAATGTCTGATACTCATCATGTAGGTTGGGGATACACCAAGTTATCACAGAGAAAATTATTTTCCTGAGCTTTGAGAGTAGTATCTCAGGGAGGATACAGGTTGGTAGTTGGGTGAATATTCCTAAATAGGTAATGTAATACAAACTTAGTGATATCCTAATGGGTGTTTTGCTCCTTCCCATTATTTTTAAAACAATGTCAAACTGCACAAGAGTTGCAAATAATTTATAGGTAATTTTTGTCTGATCAATTAAGTTGCTAATGTGAGGTACCATCACCCTTAATACCGACACTTGCCTACAGAACAATAACACAAGAGCCAAGATCAGGATCAGAATACACAATCATTACCATCATCTAAACTCTGAATTCTATTGAGTTTCACCAACAGATTCTCAAAATATCCTTCATAAGAAAATGATCTATATGGCATTTAGTTTTCCTAGCTTCTTTCACTGTGGCTTAGGTCTTAGCCTTTTCTTGATGTTCATAATGTTGATGCTTCTAAAGACTGGAGGCCAGTTATATTATATGTCAGTTTGGATTATCTGTTGTTCCATATAGCTCAATTGGAGTTATGTATTTTTGCAAGAAATAATGCAGAAGTTACACCATGTTCTTATTGTATCTTATGAGCTGACCTGCAATTGCACTTTGCCCCATATCCCTGTTGAGTTTTTAGTCACCTATTATAGTGTCTGTCATCATTCCCCACGGTAAAATTGTTCTTACCTCTCTGTAATTATTTAGTATTTGCATGGACACACCTATATCTATATTCATTTCGTATCTATGCTGTTATCACAAAACATTAATTCACATTGATATTTCCAATTGCAACGTTAATATCTATAGATTCATCCTAGTTTTCTCCTTTCCCATATTAAAACTCCTTTATGTGATGAAAGGAAACATAGCTTCTCTTTCCCTTAATATATTTACTTATTTACTCTATTCCCTTATATTTGTAAAATCTTTCATCACAGCTACCACCTAACTCATGTGAAAATGATTCACTCACCTTACCAAGAAAAGTAGTAAGAGCCACAAAAGAAGACTGAAAAATTTGCTTCAAAATGAAACAATACAAAATCTTAAGTATCATAGGAAACAAACTATTCAAAAATCAAAAGAAATTTAAGGGGATGAGGAATACAATTACATCATATTTAGGATGATAGCTACTAAAGCAGAAAAGAAGAATTCAAATAAGGTGTGGGGCATGTGAGGTCTGAGTTATCTTCAATTACATTGGCTCTGTTTTGTTCTTGAAATTTAAGAATAAACACATTGCCATTTTATTTTTTCATATCTTTTCAATTTCCGAAATATTTTCTAATGCCTAATAATTAAAATAAAAAGCCATTGATTGGCCTTTGTTGTCCTGAAATTTTATAAATTCACTTCTTCTTGAGTGAAGACTGGGCATGATAGAAAACAGTACAGAATCAGAAGGAACAGTAAGAAGTAGTTTCCACAAAATTGAGATGTAAAATAATCAACATTTTTTACATAATGAGAAAAATATATTTCTACCTAGCACTTTTTTCATGTCAGAGCACAACCCCAGTTTCTGGTGGATGTGGTTCAAGCTCACTGTTTCCATCCCCATATCCCTGAAGGATAGAAGGAGAGAGAAATTCTTATTAGTAGTAATTCTTATTAAATTCTTATTAGTAGTAGTAGTATTTGTGATACTATAGGACTGACTTAATGATAACAAAGTTTACCATTCTCTTCAGCCCCAAATATTACATGGAATCTAGAGAGTGCATGAATGTTTTCACCAATAGTTCTCATCTTTTTTCTCCCATTAATTGAATATTACAAAAAAATTTCAAAACTTTTTTCATTTTTATTTACAACAAATCTATAAAATTATTATTACTGCTGAATATTATTATTTTAAATTAAAGAATACTTATGATAAAAATTGTATCAGGTTGTCTTTAATATAACAAAATATATTATAAAACTTATTAGCCATTAGAAATCAATTTACACTTAGGCACTTAAAGATCTGCCCTTATATAAATTATAACTTATTATAATTTATTAAGATTGTAAGCCGGGCGCGGTGGCACAAGCCTGTAATCCCAGCAGTTAGGGAGGCTGAAACAGGAGAATTGCGAGTTCAAAAGCAGCCTCAAGCAATGGCGAGGCGCTAAGCAACTCAGAGAGACACTGTCTCTACATAAAACACAAAATAGGGCTGGGGATGTGGCTCAGTGGTCGAGTGCCCCTGAGTTCAATCTCCAGTACCAAAAAAAAAAATCATAATTATTAATTATACATAATTATATTCTGTTTTCTCAAGATGACATAGTGAATACCATCAGTTGCTTTTAAAATTAATATTATATTCATAAATAAAAACACAATGATCTATGCTACTGCAGATATCAACTGTTACATACTATATGATAAATAGTGAGTCTGACAAACACATTTTAGAACTCAAGTAATTTATTAGTATTATTAAGCTAGAGATATTAACTATTACTAAGCTACAGCCCTAAATAAAAATGCAAAATGATCTAATGCCTAACATATATTAAACTATAAGTGCTAAAATGAAACCATCACATGTATACACGCATAGAAACCATCACACATACACACACCAACACAAACACATAACAAGGCCACAAGACTACTGGAACTCAGGAAACCATTTTCCTTTTTTCTGTAGTAGCTTGTGTATTTTTCAAAGCAGAATACTGTATTTTATTTTTGCAGTAAGATAAGTAGAAACTATGGAAAACTTAACAGAAAATGTGCTCATGACCTCATAAATCCTTTCAAATTACTCCTCATCTCTGATGTGTTTGTCAGTCTTTTCTCCCAAGATCTAAAGGCACAGTAAAGGTGTTAAGAGGAATAAGCAGACTGTCCTCTCCCTGTCAATAAATGGTGAAAATTGGTGTTCTCTTTAGTTCTGATGACTCTTAATCTCTCTGCTGACTACTATGAAATATTGCTGCTTATGTCTGTTATTCCTACAAGGCTCTTAACTAAATGACTCCATCTCCACACTGAGGAAACCAGAACATTCAAACATGACAACTGCTAATCTCTCCTCCCCTGGGTCATCAGGATTCTCTTTAGCCACCAGCCCGAGACTTTTGTCTAAACATATCTGATGTAGGCCTCAGTTATTTAATCCACTTGCCTGTGACAATGATGAGGAAACTACTTTTCATGATTTTGGGTAACATCTGTACAGGATATGTCTACACTATTTTTGGGTCAGTATATCAACTCGCTTTCTAAAATCTACTAATCATCACACATGGAAAATGCATGCTAAATTAAAGTCTATTATCCTCTCCATATCATATGCTGTCAAAGACTGGAATAGAATAGAAAATTCTAGATCCCTTATTGTCTGGGTTTTCTTACAAAGGGAGGGTTCTGGAAAGCTGAATAGGGTCAGTATTCTACATTTACCAAGCCATTTTATCTCAAGTTCCAGTGGGACACTTGCAAAGAAGTACTTGCAATAGCACTGCAAAGGATAAAAAGGAAATGACACCAGCCTCAGGAGCATCAAGACTTGAAGGAAGCCCAGGCTTGCACATGAACTCACTGTGTGGTTTTGGCAAACAACGTTGCTGCTTCCCCCATTTGAGTAAGTTAGACAAGATAATTTTATCCATCTTGAAATGGCAATCAATTTGATAGGTGGGCAAACACATATTTGGCTTAAAGCACTTAGAATCAAGCCTAACTTGGTGATGAACACCTGTAAGCTGCTTGAGAGGCTGAGGCAGGAGGGTGGCAAGTTCAAGGAGATCAACTTGGGCAAATTAGCAAGAACCTATCACAAATCAAACAAACAGGAAAAGGGGTAGGGATGTAGCTCCGTGGTAGAACATCCCTGGTTTCAATCTCTACTCTCACAAACAAAACAAATCAAAACAAAACTTAAGATCATAGAACCCTCTTAAGTATCAGTGTTAACTTCGCATAGTACAGCATCTGTTTACCAACTGGTTTCCAAGTGTCGTCCCAAATTCAGGAAATATGAAGACTTTGCTAAAAGAACAAGTTCAACAAAAAGAAATCTTTAAAATTTTTCTTCAAATAAGAGTTTCTCAATTTGTGTAAGAATGTGAAATCATGCTTGAAATGTATGATAAAAAAGAGATAGCAATGCATATTTTTCTTTGCATTTTCAAACACTAGCCAAAACAATTTTGCTAAACCAGTATATTTCTTTTTTTTTCATATTTAATTTTTTTATTTGTTCTATTTAGGTTTACATGATATCAGAGTCCAATTTGATTCATTGTACACAGATGGAAGATAACATTTCATTTCTCTGGTTGTAAGTGATATAGAATCACAACATACGTGCAGTCATACATAAAGCTAGGACTATATCAGTATGTGTTATAGAAATAAAGTTATTAGAGAGGAATATAAAAAATTAGCATATTTGAAAATAATTCACATTACTGAATATATTTATTTTCATAAATTAGAGCTGATGTTTACTCAACAGGTCAAAGTTGGCTAATATTGATTCCATGCCAATGCTAATTTAACAGAAATGTCTGATATTATAACTTAGACAATATTATTGGTAAACAGTAGAGCTGAAGGATGGAAATAAAATTCTCCTTATCATTGAAGATACATATTTTATACAACAATCAAACTCTTGTTATATGCCTGAACCAAAAAAAAGAAAAAAGAAAAAGAAAAAGTGGAAAGTATGCAGAAATTACCATTAAAAAGTAAGTGACAGCTAGGTGCGATGGCACACACCTGTAATCCCAGCAAATTTGGGAGGCTGAGGTGGGAGGTTCACAAGTTCAAGGCCAACATCAGCAACTTAGGGAGATCCTATCTCAAAATAAAAAATATAAAGAGCTGGGGATTTAGCTCAGTGGATAAGTGCTCTGGGTTCAATCCAAAAACATAAAAGTAAGTGAGAGAATTTTAGAATAGTTAAGGTCTTAGGCCAGGTATTTAGGTGGCTTATGGCAGAATAAAGTTATTTTTCCCAGTTCCCTTTTATTCATAATATTACCATTTTCAACAAATTCTGACTAAACATAGGCATAAGTAAATTAATTAAAGTTAGTGTAAGATATTTAAAAACCAAGAATCCTTTCACAGATTATAGTTGTTAAGAGGTTAAGCATAAATATATTTATGAAAATTATGTCTTCAGTAGCAATTCATTGAGCAGTCACTGTATATTGTGATAGGTGATTTGTACTGTAATTCACATTCATTGAAAAATACAAGTGTTTTTAACATTACACCCAGACTTATACTATTTTGTGTATTTACTACTTCTAACATTGCTCAGTATACCATTAATCAGGTCGTATGTGGAATAGGCCTTAGGGGAGAACCATCAAAATTAGATTTGGGCCATCCCATGCCATTTTGTATTAATTAAAATGAGCATTTAGAGCAGCTTAAAAATTGAAAAGTAATTCCGAAATGTGTAACTTCGGGGAAGTATGTTGAAATGAGGATAAGTGATTGAAACATTTTGCTTTGATCCTGGGAAGACTAAGAGGCTTATCTCACGTTCATGTTTGTCTCGGAATGCATATCTCTCAGCCTCAAATATTCTCCACCAGTGCAGACACCTACTTCTCTTTTATCCTTTAACTTTATGACTTTTTGTCTGGGTTTTAAAAAAATCATTCTTATTCACGATTTCTAACTGACATCTTTGACAATCACGGTTGTATTTTTTTATACTTACTCAAATAAACTTAATAAACCAGAGAATAAAAGAATAGTTGATAAAATGAGAAATAAAGTATAATTCAATACTTTCTTGCAATGCACTCACATGTCTATCAAACCTAAGAACGGGAAAAATTAACATAGATAGAATAGGTGTATCTATATTTTTTTTCAATGTCATACAATCTAAGAGAGAAACACTTTAAAACTAGTTATGGGTAAGAAAATAGAAATAGACATCTAATAGTAAGACATAAATTGATTTATGAGATAAATAAGTATAAACTAATGGTAATACACTACCCAATTTAAAGTTTGAGTTGCAGGAAGAAGAGAGAATAAAGAAAATAAAACTCAGAAAAAAATGGACTAGATTTGTAAACTAAATTTTACATTAAAGAAATCTATAACAATATTTGATCATTTTTCCTGGATGAAAATATCTGAAAAATATAATTCTTGAAGAAAGTTTTTCAGAATCTGTATATTTCATCTGTAAAATAAACATGAAGCAGCTTTGGTACCCATCAACAGATGACTGGATAAAGAAAAGTGGCTTATCTATACAATGGAGTATAATTCAAACATAAAAAAAGAATGAACTCCTGTCATGTGCTACAAAATAGATAGCACTGGAGGACAGTATATGTGAAATAATTCAAAAACAGAAAGACAAGTACCACATGTTCTTGCTCAAGAAGTGGAATAGTGATTACTAGAGATTGGGAAGGGCATGTGGCGGGTGGTTAGGAAAAAAAAGTTGGTTGAATTTGATCAATGCCCACTGTATTCATGCATGTATATATGACACTGAACCCCCATTAAGAGATATAATTTATATGTGTCAATAAATTTTTTTGAAAAAATGAAAAATTTTTCCATGAGAAAACAGTCACAGGAAGACAGCATTCACATATACCTACATGAAGATTTGTAGACTGATTAATCATCCGGAATAAATATATTACCTTAATATTACTGAAAAAAAGTAAAATATGTCTCAAATAAGCAGAAAATGCAATTAAAGATACAGAGAAACAACATAAAATCATACTATTATAAGAAAAATTCTTCTTTAGTGTTCAAGTCAGACAAGTAGCATAAAACGTGTGCACATATTTTAGCACAATAATTAATGCAAACCTTGGCCATAGTTTTCATTAAGTAACAGCACCTAGAATGTTTTGTTTTAACATACACATATTATGACACAAATATCATGGCATTGATCACATTGATCATTCTGTCCAATTATGAGAATACTTGGAAATGACATTTCTATGAATTGATGCCATTGAGCTGATAATATTAAATAAGAACAGTTGATTTAAATAGCTCCCTGTATTGTGCCTCCTATACAGTTTTGCACATTTAAAAGTGGAATACAGCCAATAAAACTTCTTAAAAATCGCTTGAATAGTGAAATGAACACAAAAGTAACTGAGATGAAAGAAGGCCAAAGTTTAGTAACTGGTGGACAGAAATGTCACAATAAAAAGTTAAAAGCTCACCATACTACTATACAGACAGGAGTGATACAATTAATGTGCTTGACATAATCTAGCATAATGAGGAACATCATGGAATCATCTCACCAAATACAATGCTATTTAATTTCCAGAGCAGTAAGACATTTCCCTCCAAGACACTCCATAACATGCCTCTACCAAATAAAACTTGACATAGCTTTTCTAGCTCCTATAATTTTTTTCTAATCTCTTTCATAAGTTTTACCCTTGAATTTTCCTCCCTTCTTTCTTTGCTTCCACATTCGTGCTGCACCACTACTAATTAAAATGAACCTAGACAAATCAAGGTAAACTTTTTCAAAAAGAAGAGGCTGTTCAAAGAAAGACCTATGCTGGAGAATCAAACTAATAGAAATTTTAAGGTTTGAAGCAGTCAACTTAAAATAAATCCCTTGAAATATATCAGTCTATATTCTTAATTTAACTTCTTTTAATGAAGTGTGCTGTTTGGCATTCATTTATGGGATATATTAATGAACTCGGCCAGATACTTCCTTGTAGATTATTGAAGTTTTAAACACAAGTCTTTCCTAAATTGCCATGGCTGCTCTTTAAATGAAGACACATGTGCCTACCTATTTTATAATAGTTTTATAAAAGTTTTACTATAGATATTGTCATAATTAGAGAAAGAGTAGATGTAATTATTATAATGTGCTCTTTAGCACAGCTGTGTTTAAATGTGACTATAAGCTTCTCAATAAAATTATTAAATTATGTATGTCTTCTACAGTGCACTCAGATATCTCTATATTTGATGAAATTTCATTGTGATTTTTAGTATCAGGATCAATCTAATATTGACATAATTGCATATTTAATCAGGATGAAGTTGACAGAAGAAAGCATGTAATGTGTACATTAATTCGTGATTGACAACAATTTACCTTCTTCTATTCAAATTTATTTGGTAGTGCCTTCATGTATTTAAATTTAGGTGGTTAGTGCACATAGTCTTATTTTTTTAATCCATGAGATCAGCTTAAATAAGTTCAATATATAGAAGATAACTCAAATCTATGACTCCTCATTCTTCTAAGAAATGTTTATCAATTGCCTAGTTATGACCAGATAATGCTAGGACCTGGAATACAAATTGTAAAGAGATAGACAATTCCTAGCCGGGCGCGGTGGCTCACGCTTGTAATCCCAGCACTTAGGGAGGCTGAGACAGGAGAATCGCAAGTTCAAAGCCAGCCTCAGCAACGGCGAGGCGCTAAGCAATTCAGTGAGACCCTGTCTCTACATAAAACACAAAATAGGGCTGGGGATGTGGCTCAGTGGTCGGGTGCCCCTGAGTTCAATCCCTGGTACCAAAAAAAAAAAAGAGATAGACAATTCCTGAGTATATTATCCTAATGAGACTGCTGTAACAAATTGCCACAAATTACATAGCTTAAAATAACAGAAATTTATTCGGTTATAGTTCTGAAAGCTGAGAACGTGAAATCAGGGTGCTGGAAGGACTGCAATGTCTCTGGAGACTCAAGGACAGAGTCCTTGCTGCCTCTTCAAGCTCTGGGGCCTACTGGCATTCCTTAGGTGTCTTGGTTTGTGGCACATCACTCCAATCTCTGCTTCCATCTCCTTATCGCCGCCTTTGTATGGCTTATGGCTACACTGATGCAGCCACTAGGTACCTCCACCAAAGAGAACCCCCCACCATAATTGTAACACATAAGCTTCTCTCCTAGTCAACAAGAATTTTACAAAGAATATCAGCAAGATTCCTTCCATGAATTCATTGTGGTTTGATGCTTCTTTGTTGTAAAGGTCAGGTTTTTCTTTCTTGCAAAAGCTAGGTCTGCAATCAAGCTTGTTGCTATGCAAAAGTTACTATTACAGTTTTCCTTGGTAAAAACTTGTGAAACCTCTGTCTCACCTAAAATATGGGACAAAGAATAACGGATATATACCCACCCACTGTCATGTAATCATTCCACTGAGCATAAATCTAAAAGAATTTCCAGACCCGTGGCCCAGAGATTTTTATCCCTTGGCCCTCTGGACACTACAGCTGAAATAAACCTGCTTCCTAAAAATTCCTCGGGTGTCCACTTTCATTTGTCCTACGCCAACATCACTTGAGTCTCCCTGTTTACACATTGCATCTCTCTCTTCTGTCTATCAAATATCCCCCATGCGCCTTTTATAAGAAAGACTCACAGGTCTTACAGCCCAGCTGGGTAATTTTAACTATAACTACCTCTCAAGATCTTTAAACTAATCCCAATAGCAATGACCATTTTTCCAAATAAGGTAACTTTTACAGGTTCCGGGAATTAATATCTATATAGATCTTCTTAGAAGCCTCTATTCAATCCAAGACTAAGTTTAAAAATACTTACTGATTAATGGAGAATAAAGCTTACTGATTAATGGAGAATAAAGTACCTACATATGTAGTTAGTATACAGACTAAGTGCCTTTATAAAGACAGAAGAAAAAAAATGCTAACCTAATACTTTATCTCCCAAGCATGGAAGATCAGGAAGTTACCCAGAGAGAGTATCAAGGAAAGTAGAAATTATCCAGGCAAGAGTTAAGATAAAATATATGCAAATTCCTAGAGAACAAGGAACATGATACTCTTAGGAAACTTAAAGAAGCTTGAAGAGGTTGGGGCTTAGAGAGTTTTGGTAGTGATATAGTGAGCGATCAAGTGTGAGTTTACATCCAGAAGAGTCTGGGTAAGCTGTACTAAAGAATTTGAGCTTTAATCTAACATTGTAAGAGTCCAATGGCAGTAGCCTATTCAGTTAAGTACTTTGGAAAAACAACTCCAGCTTCTCTGAGGGTGGACCTGATGACAAGCGGAAGGCAAGGGCATTAAGTTAGAGAGTCCCTCATAGAAATCCAGGAAGTGTTCAGGCTGGTTCCAACAAGCCCACTGGCAAGGAGCATATGAGAATGGATTCAAGAGAGACCTGGTAGAAAAAATTGCTAGTCAAAGGTCGAAATTGACAGTAAAGATAAGGAAGGTACCAAGGTACCAATTATGATGATCAGACCTTGAACACTCAGATAAATGACAATGTACTTCATTTAGATAGGAGACAGAAAAGGAGAATGGGGAGTGGAAGGCAAAGATAAATTTTATTTCAGATATGCAAACTTAAAAATATCTGTTTCTAGATTCCAGGTTTTTATATGGTTCATGTTCTTAGGAGAGAAATATGGATTAGAGACAACAATTTGGAAGTTGTCCACTTGGATTTCCTAACTGAAACCACATGGGTCATGAGAAGTATCCCAGGGAGAGTGCAGAACAGGAATTCCATTGACCTCTCAAAACATAGTATTTTCAGAAAAAATACCTAAAGAGGAGTCTGTAAAGGATACTGGCAAACATGTTTCTGCGTCGGTGGCTACCAGGAAAAAAAGTAAGGATAGGAGAATTAAAAGAGGTATTTGCACACTGAAACCTAAATTACCAGTAAACAATCACTCTCATGGTTTCCTAGTTTATTCTCTTTCCTGTTTCTCAAAGGTGCTTTTTTAATCTCTTCTTTCCTCAAGTCTCCTGTGCCACCACCTCTTTTCTTCGGATGCATATTATTATTTTGGGGGGGGGCGGGGAGGGCATTGGGGAAGGAATTGAACCCAGGAGTGCTTTACCACTGACCTACATCCCCAGCCCTTTTATTTTTATTTTCTTATTTTGAGACAGGGTCTCACCAAGATCCTTAGGCCTTTGCTGAATTGCTGAGGCTGGCCTTGAAGTTGTGATCCTCCTGCCTCAGGCTCCCCAGTCACTGGGATACAGGCATACAATACCATGCTTGGCTGAAGATTATTCTTAGTAGGAGAATAATTAGTCAAATTCTATCAAGCAACATGACTAATGAGAAGTGCTTTTGGAATTAACCAATAGGATATTACTGATGATATTGGTGAAGAAAGTTAATGTACATTAGTGAGAGTTCAAGTCAACTCAAGGTGACTAGTATTGGGAGCCAGAAACTGGAAGTCTCCTTTGATTCTGAGGAGACTGGACATAGAGTAGCTAAGTGTTACATGGCACTGAAAGATACTTGCTTTGCTCTTGCTCCTCATGTCCCTCCAACAGTGGGAAAAACCTCAACAAGTTTGAATAGTAAGGAAGAGGATGGATTGGAGAGGAAAAGGCTGAAAATAAATGAATAAGAAGCAAAAAGAAAATAATATGTGGACGTTCCTAAATAAAGCTGCGTCCATGGTCTGGAAAGGGGTTCCATATTTATCCTAGAGCTAGGGATTCTTTTCCATAGTAACAGGAAGCAAGTGGATGAAAATACCCAAGTAAATGCTGCTGCTTTTTCTGGTTTTGTGACACAGAATCTTGACTCTCCTAATATGAAATACCATACTCAGTGAAGGATGAGATAAGGCCCACACTGAGCAGGGTAGCAGCGGTGGAGCCATGGGAGATCTGAGGAGAGAAAAGAGCAGCTTTGGAAAACCAGAAAGAGAGCTTAATAGGAAGGAGTTGAATGATTTTGTCGGATAGTTTGGATCTCACTGGACCAGCTTGAACTTTAAAAATACTGTTTCTGTTGAGGTGATGTGACGAAGCAAGTGTTCACTCTCTGATTCCATACCCTGGAATAAAGTGACAGCTCCCAGTCATACAAACAAAACAACAA
>PVHX01017188.1:0-40842 GCA_004024805.1 Geosciurus inauris | reverse complement strand
GACAGTGAGCTGGGGAGGACCAGTAGGGAGGAAGAGATGTAGGGTACAGCAAGCAACAATAGCAAGAAAAATAAAACTTATGTAAGTGGTAGAAACAGGACTATCTAGTACCCCTCCAGTATTCGGTTCAGGAGTCCCAATCTACTATATCCCACTGTAAAACAAATCTTTGGATTCAAAACTGTTGGGGGTTAGAGGGTAGGAGGAGTGGGAGAGAAATGAGGGGAGGATAGAGAAAGATAGGAAAGAACAGAGACATAAAGCAAAAACATTAAACAATAGAAATATTAGGAGAAAAAGATAAAGGATAAAATGCAAAGTGAGAGTGGAAGAGCATAGAAGGAAAAAAGGGAGGAAGTAAAAAGAGAGAAAAAAAATGAAAGAAAAAAAACCAAACAGACAAACAAACAAACAAACAATCAATATAAAAGAACAGAGTCTCAATGTGAATAGACAGGTATGTTTCCTTTCACCTCCAGTAGGTGGCGTTGTTCGTTGCTCGCTGGACTTACTCCGCTCGTGTTTTGCATGTGAGATTCCCAACCTGGTTAATTTCTGGTTCGCTGGTGAAGCCGTGCGTGGAAAATTATACAGAGTTGTTTTCCAATGCCCCCCTTTGATTAAGCTCCCAGAGGCTCGCAGTAGCTGTCTCCAATCTCCTGTTGTCTGGGACCCCGTGGAAGTTCCTTTTAGCAGATCTGCTCCCTCCACTGCTTTGTTCGTCCTGCATAAATCTTCCCTTGTAGCGCTGCCTTCGCTGGCGCGCTCCCCAGTGGCTGACGGCTGGGGTCGTGGGTCCACGCGAGCTTGTTGTGGATCCTGGTTGGGCTCTGGAGCCAGGTTTCTCGAGTAGACGCAGCTCCTGCCCGAGGTGAGCTCTGCTGAGCCGCGGGGGTCGCACCACCCCGTGGCCGCTTACGGCCGCTGCTGCTGGAGTCGCGCTGTGTCGATGTGCGCTGGCGCTGATTACACGCGAAAGTGAAATTTTCTGTGACAATGGCTGTAGTTTGCTGCCGAAAAGTTGGGTGGAAGAAATTTGTATCGCAAAATTTTGATCTTTAGTTTGGCGAGACTGGATGCTGCGTCTCTCTAAGCCGCCATCTTACCCCGCCTCAAAAGTCAAATTCTTGAGGTAGTAGCTAAGAACCCATAGTGAGAAGATGTCCTCTGATGATCTCTTTGTCAAGCCAAGGACAGGTGACTAAAAAGGAACACCAAGAATAGCAAGAGCCTCAAGCCACAGCTTCAGAAAATTTACCCAAAGAAAAGAGATGGCCCCTTAGTTCGCCCAAGGTCCCCCCAGATTCAGCCTGGGAAGGGATGGGATAGGGGCAGAGCAAACTCTAAGGCAAGGACCCTGGATAAGAATCATGTCCCTGGAGAGAGTCTTTGGAAAAAGGTGTGGCAAAATATTTTCAGTCTCCCTTTTCTCATTTTATTCCAGTTCCTGATTTTTTCTTCATCCTCTTCTCTCTCCCAAGTCAATGCCTATCCTATCCTCTCTCACCTCCCACTCTCTCTCTACCTCTTCCTTCCTTCCAGCCCAGTCCAGTCGACCCTACCCCAGAATTTGGGGTAGATAAATTAATCATATTGGAGTAGAGACTCGGAAAAATGAGGGTTAAAATAATCTAGGTGTTAGTTGAGTGCTCATTGGCCTTATAAAGAGAAAAATTATGGGTTTCCAAAAATTATATTTTATGAGCATTACTATTAGCATTGTGTGATTTTAATTTATTTTCTTTTTGTTTTGATGAGATTGAACATCAATTGACCCTGGAAGAGCTACAAAGCTTAAATGCACTCTTTCAGGTAAGAATTGACAAGGTAAAATATTCATGGGCGTGATCTGACTCCCCTTTTGATGGTTGATTTTTCAGTACAAAGTACAATCCTTTTAAAGAAAATAACAGTGAAAGAATAAATTTTTTGATTGTCACTTCTTAATGGAATTAGAAATAAATTGTGAATGCGTCAGAGAAATGAACAAAAGAGAGAACATGATAGAAGCTGACAGTTTAGGTAAGTCTAATTAGACATTCAACTCTCTGGACTCCTGCTCCTAGACTAAACAATATACAAGGACTGTATGTTCACAGTTAATTCTTTTTTTCTTAGGAGTATGAAAAGAGAGGAAGACAACTGCTGGATATGGAAACTTTCAAACGCATAATGAAGCAGAGTATGAGGTCACAGAATAAAGTAAGTGGGTTTTATACACATGGGATTGTTGAAACCACAGCTAAAGCTTTAACCATGTGAACCAATTAGGTTTGATGATCATCTATAAGATCACTCTCTTCTCTAAGCTATGATTTCTACTAAGACCTATACAATTCACTGAACAATTTATGTGGAAAAATATTTTTAAATTACTTAGTATTCAAGACCAACAAGACATTTAGAGACTGTTCTTAAAAGAGGGGAGAAGACCATTATTCAGTGACTGGTTATTTGTACACATTTTCTTCAGTTTGGGCATGTCCCCTAGCCCCTAGTTGGCTGGAATTAAATATTTGAAACATTCTCTCTACCATCTTGGTTAGCCCACAATATAAAATCTTAATTAGTAAGATGTTTCTTATATCATAAGATAAAATACATATTATAAAAGGACAAGCCACTTAAGTTCTATTTGTCAGGGTTTCACAGTTATGTCTTAAGTTACAGAAAAAAAAATTGTTTAAAGTGAAGTTCTACTCTATAAACCTGTTCCTGGAGTTTGAACAAAAACTCACCCTTGTCATGTACACTAATGAAGTCATAAGCTGCCCTTTCCAAAGGCAAGGTCCCAGGATCTAATAGCCATTGTGGAAGTTTAGATATGTTCAGAGTTATACTGACTATGGGAAGGGAATATTAAGTCATATCTGTTTTTGAAAACTTGGCCTTCCTGCCTTAGTCTACTTGGGCTCGCATAATAAAATATCTTGGGGGGCTGGGAGTGGCTCAGTGGTAGAGCACTTGCTTAGCATGTGTGAGGCACTGGGTTCGATTCCCAGCACTGTATATCAATAAATAAAATAAAAGTCCATTGACAACTAAAAAATATTTTTTAAAAAAACCTTGGACTATGTGGCTTATAAACAACAGACACTCCTCTCTCACGGTTCTGGAGGCTGGAAGTCCAGGATGAGCACACACATATTATCTGGTGAGGGCCCACTTCCTGGTTCACAGAGAGAACCTTGCTGTGTCCTCACATGGTGAAAGAAATCAGGGGTTTCTCTGGGGCCTCTTTTATAAGGGTACGGATCCCATTTGGGAGGGCTTTGGCTGCCCGACTTGATCACCTCCCAAAGGCCCCACCTCCTAACGACCTTGGGGTTAGGATTTCAACATATGAATATTTTGGGAATAGAAGCATTCAGATCATAGCACCGCCCTGCGTGCAATGTTAAAACAGAGAACTTCTGTTGGAAAGAGAGAGGAATGTTTTAAATGGATAAATTATTAGGTGTTTTAACAACATCCCAGATAGACCTTTTAAACCAAAGCAGTATAATGACCTATAATTTTAGAATGCATGCCTACCTAATTGTCTACTTCTTCCCCCATTCGTTCATTTGTTCATTCTCTAAATGTCTACTGGGGCAGGCTTTGTCTCAGCCCCTGTGATGCAGAGCCCATCAGGACATGGTCTCTACCCTGAGGGAGTGCTGAGCTGCTGCAGAGTTGAACCCAGGTGCTCTGGGAGCATGTGACCAGACCAGGGAGTCACGAGGGCCTCCGGCCCTCTTGCATGACCCTTGTGCTGAGTTTTAAGGGATGAAGCAAATCACTCCATAAAGGAGGGAGAGGAAGGTGAGGGCTTCCAGGCAGAGGGAATAGCATTTGCAGAAGCCCAGAGAGAAGAGTCGCCATAATACCTTTTACTAGTCTCACTGGTGAAAGACCAAGACACACATCCCATTACCTGGATCACTTGTACTAAGCAAGATTTTACTCAGTACATCACTGAGGAGGCATGAAACCATTTCTTTCATCACTTATTTATCAGTTATTGATTTCTGACTGTCTGCTCACACTGCCTGAGGATTTTCCTATATTTTATTCCATAAGCCTCCTACATTGCAGAATAGACCTGTTTAGAAGACATTCTTATTCCTATTTTCAAAGATGAAAAGACAGAGTTTTAGAGAATCCTAGTAACTTACCTGAAATTCCTTGGCAACCAAGGAATAGATTTGGGATTTGATCTTCAGTGTGACACTAAAGCTCATTATGATAGGATTAGGTTTAACTATAGTAGCAGAAAGCCCTCAGCCACCAAGGCATGAGATAGAAGTATTTTCCTCTATCATGTAGAAAGTCAGGAATCAGGTGTCTTCATGAAATTTGGGGAGGCCAGACTCCTCCTCCTTCTTTGCCCTACTACCCTTAGTATGTAGATTCATCCCTGTGTCACAAGATAGTGGCTCAGACTCCAGTGAACATGTTCTCATTCCAGCCATCAGGAAAAGGGACAACTCCCCAAAGCTGCCCATGACACTTGTGGTTCCCATGCGTTAGAAAGGAATCACGGGTCATATCTAACTGCAAAGGGGGCAGGCAAGTGTGGTCTGTTCTGGGAAATGACAGTCCTGCTAAAACTCAAGTGCTCTATCATAAGGAAGAATGCTAACCAGAACAACTAACACCACGTCCTTTCCACTCTTCTAGAATATCTCATTCTAGTACCCGTTAAAAGCCAGGGTGCACCCCCTTTGCTCTTTCTATGAAATGCTGACTTAGTAAAAATTCAGCGCAAAAAGGGTCACTAAAGGATACACCCAGGAGGAGCATGTCTGGCGTGAGTATTTCAGACATAGGTGGCATCTGAAGAAATGGAGGTATCAGCCTGGGATCATGCCAAGCCCTATGAAGCCAAGAAGGTGTCATAACTTTCCTAGAAACACACTGATGCTCCTCCTTCTAAGCAGATAGGGGTCTGCAGCTACCTGTAGCCTTGAATTGATCACATTGTCTTTTAAGTGGACGTACTTGTCTGTGGCCTCACTAGACAATAAATGCCACAAAAGTATACCTTTCAGCTCTGAAGCTTCAGCCTCTGCCACAGTTCTCAGCACACCCTTGGTGGTCAATCTTTTCCTTCAGGGAGTCAACTGATGTGGGAAGATAGTAGTCCAGTGTCCCTTCATGACCACAATCATGCCTGTTTCTGCAGAAACATGTGCTACTCCTCAGCTGTGGGCTGGGTGGAGAAGCCGGGTCTCTGGGTAAAGCCAGAATTCAGCAGGGCAGGGCCAGGGAGAGCCCATCTGATGGCCCCTGTTCTATGACCTGGCTCTGATACTGCATGATTCTTGCTGCTATCACCTTGTCCAGAGCCCCAGGGCACACAGGTGTACCCAAAGGCCACTCACGCTCTGGTTTATGGTCACAGAGTGGTCTAGATAGACAACCTGAGCACAGTACGTGACTACTTTTGCCCTGAGCTTGTCTGTCTTCTGTTCCATCTCTAAACCCAGGCTTTTTTTGAGGCTATACCTCTGAGTGTTTTGGTTTATTTGGACATTCATGCAAAAATACTTGAAGCTGGATGTGGTGGCACATGTATGCCTGTAATCCCAGCAGCTTGAGAGACTGAGACAGGAGAATCGCGAGTTCAAAGCCAGCCTCAGTAAAGGCAAGGTACTAAGCAACTCAGTGAGACCCTGTCTCTACATAAAACACAAAATAGGGCTGGGGATGTGGCTTAGTAGTCAAGTGTCCCTGAGTTCAATCCCTGGTACCCACCCTCCAATATATATATGTATTTGTTAAATATTGCATTCATGGTACTATCTGAAGCCTGGTATGTCAACCTGGGAGTGTGATATGTGTCCAGTGGAAAATGACTTAGAGGAAACTGGCACTGAGCTTAGTTCCACATCTAGAGTATTTTTCTTCATGGCCCCACAACTAGCACTTGATTTTGGCTCTCCAAGGAGTGATACCTGATGTCTTGGAGACCAGGCCTCCTCATTTCTTCATTTCACTGTTATTTCTGCTCCAAGGCAGATGCCCTGCCCCTTATAAGACACTCCCTGGCACAGACATATGATTTGACTCTCTCCGTTAAAGCTACTTTCTGGATAAATTATAAAATTATAGAACCTAGGGTTTGGAAGTACCTTAGTCCTTAAGAGATAATTTAATGTATATAACATTGTTAATATATAACTATTCTAATTCTCAAATTCTCTTCTGTTAAGCCATGAGCCAGAATATACTTGAATACCTTCTTCTAGAGAGAATTCAGTACCTTATAAAGCAGCTCATTTCAAGGTTGGAAAGCTTTAGGTTTATTTTTTCTCTATATGAGCTAAAATTGGTTGTTATTGGCATTCTATCCATTAGATCAATTTATATACTTTTGAGCCATTATATTGGTTATCCATTGCTTCATAATAAAGTGTCAAAAACTTAATACACATTTTATTATTCCACAATTTAAGCTAGGAATTCATGCATGGCCTGGATACTTGAAGCATCTCATGGGGCTGGTGGGTCTCACTGAACAGCTTGACTGAGAAAGGATTTACTTCCAAGTTCATGCGATTGTTGCAGATTGTTGGGTCAGGAGCCCAGGGGCTCAGCTCTTTGCTGGCTGTTGGCCAGAGGCTGCCCTGAGTTCCTCTCCACCTGGGCCTCTCCATAGAGCAGCTAAGAGTCTGGCATCTGGCTTCCTCACAGCCAGCAAGGGAGAGAGTCTTCAAGCAAAGCAGAAGTTACGATCTCACGTTATCTAATGAAAGAAGTGACAGCCCTTTGACACCAAGGTGTTCTACTGGCTATAAGCAAGTTACTCCGGATGAGGAATGACCTAAGCTACGACCATGAGTCAGGGATGACTGGGGGTATCTATTGCCTGCCTGCTGTAGCCACATAGAAGAAATCTATTCTCTCACAGAAAATGATCCTTTTAATATGTGAAAATACTTCTCAGAATTTGCTTGTCTTTTTGTCTTGGGCTACATCCAAGTGAGTGTCCTCACCATCCTTGTGCTTTGGATTCACTTTGCTATTTATCTCAAAGTGGGCCCTAAGCACAGTCCATTCTTTTGGCTGACACAGACTGGGGCAGAGTGGGATTTCCTGGGAGCATACACACTGCAAGGCACTCAGTTCCTCCTGCTGCTTAGGTATCAAAAATAAAAGTCCTAGGAGCCCAAATCTCTCTCTGGGCAAGAGTTTTGGCATCAGTGCGCTGAATTCTGATGAATAGTCCTATTACTGCTCCAGAGATCCTTGAGCATTCGACTTTTTGAATGTGAAATTCATAAATTGAAAAAGCAAAGATTTCGCCTCCTCCTTCACCTCTTTTCCCCACAACCTTGTAACGTTTATACATTTATTTATATTTTCCTCTCTAGAGCACTGAACAAATAGAACAACTTTTCATGAAAATAGACCATGAAGCAGTAGGCAGGATTCAGTGGGTAAGTTGGGTTGTATTTTGTGAATCTGATTTAAAGGTAGCAGAGAAGGGGCATGACATTCAGTCCTGAGCTTGGCTCTTTTTGAAGGGCTGTTTGCCCCTCAATACCTTTGCTAGCTTGAAGTTGAACCAAGAGGACAAACTTGCTCATAATTTTCACATTCTTATGATGTCCGGCTGCACTTGAAGTAGTTTGGTTGGGGATTTCAGTAGCTAAGAGAGGTTTCATGAAAGGTACCCCAAAAGCAAGGTTGAAGGAACATGGCTACCATTTTATTCAAAAGCCAATGAGAAACACCAGGGAGCAAAAAATCCCATGAGCAGCTACAGCTGGTAATCAAGTCAGTGAATACATGTAACATTTACAAGTGGGACTGTCATAGAATAAATTCCCAACAAATATCGCCATCATCATTATTGTGACCCACTTGGTTGTATGAGGAGCTGAGTTATCTACTATTAGCATTCATAGTCATCGTGTCTGCCAGGGTTTTTCCATTGTTCTGGGACAAATTAAGCTCAAAAATGACAAATTCAGCAATCAATCACCTCTATTCAGGCCTTTGGCCAGTTCCCCAACCAAATCAAATACAAGTGTTCTTATTATCATCTGATTTGAAAAGGAGCATTCTGGGACAGAAAAGGGAAGCTTCTCGGAAAGTAGGGCTCTGGGGGATGAGGAGAGAAAATGATTTCCCAAGTTCAAAGATACCCCTCTTTGACCACAGAGTTCTTTCCCATAAGTACACTGCTGAAATTCTAAATGAGGCACACATCCTGGTGTGACGGGACTTTTGGAGTCAAATCAACGGGAACTCAAGTCTCTGGCCAGCACTCGCTAGTTGTCTGATCTTAGGAAAGTTGAAACTAAACTTGAGTTTCCAAAATTTGTAAATGGGGTGAACAGCAGACCTTACCTCCTACAGTTTTGGTGAGAATTGAGATGAAGAACCGTGTTGCTCAGAATATGGTGCACCCCCAGTAACAATCCTCTCCTCCTTCTCCTCCTCCTCCTCCCCTTTAAAGAAAGATGGCAAGTAGAGGGAGGAAGCCCAGACAGGGCCTTTCAGCAGGCCCAGCTGAAAGGCACACCAGTCCTTACCTACCAAGTTTTGAGAACCAAGTTCATGTGCTAACTGTTACGTCATGTCCCAGAAATGAGTTCTCCATTCCCTAATGGGAAGGAGAAATTTTAAAAGCCAGAAAGGCAATGGTTATATAACGAACTGCCCTTTACTCTCCAGGATGGCTTCTGCACATATCTGCAGCTAGAATATTTGGAGCAAGCCAGAGCTTTGGCTAGACAGAAAGAGGTTTCCTTCCTGCTGCCTGCCGTGCTACAGAAGCTGTCGTACGGGGGGCCCGTGCTGCGCATTCTCTCTGTGCCTGATGACACCTTAATCATGATCAGAGAAGATGGAGCTATTTATTTCTGGTCCCTGCAGCTGAAGTTGAAAAGAAAAAAGCAGATTTTTGTATGTGATTTTCATTTGATAAGGATGCTGAGTGCTACAGTTTGATTTTATTTGCTATTTTAAACTGCTCCTTAAGTGGCATGATTACATAAATTGTGCCCTTGAATATAATATATTCATGTTGGATTTTGCTGGTCTATGGAATGCAAATAAAATATGAGCTCTGCATGTAGTACAAGAAAATGCTTCATTTTGCTTCTAACATCAGATAAAGTGATGAATTATATGTGACCCTATCATATAATTTATCATATATCTTAATGAATGACAAATGGAACAGAATCTTCCTTATTTTCCTCCTTTGTGGCTCCATCAGCTCAGGTAGTTGTGCTAGGATTTCTCTTCAGAGAACCTATTGTATTATAGAATGAGAAATTCAGAAGGCATAAATCATTGGGGAACTACATTTGGGAATAACAATGTCTGGCCCACTTAAGGATATGTTTTCTCTTGAAAGTCATTCTTTAACTATCTCATTCAACAAATAGCTAAGCCCTTGTTATGATCCAAGCTCTGGGCTGGGTGCTGGGGACGCAGAACACGGTGCCTGCCCTCAGTTAACTTACAGTCTGCACTAGCAGTTATAGCTAAACCTTTTGGGCTGCAGAACTAACCATCCCTGGAGAAGGAATAAAGTTAGTTCTTCAAGACTATGTAATTAGTTTTCTATCCTTGAAGGAGAAAATCAACTTTAAAAACCCTGTACAATATGAAGCATGCTCGCTATAGACAACAATGGCTCCAGACAGCTAAAATTGTTCATTTCCACCCTTCAACTCTCTAGGGCAAGTCTGGGAGTCGGAAGCCCAGGTGGGCAACAGATGTCATCAGCATGCCACAGTACAACAAACTGATCGTTGGGACTGGGTAAGTGACGCAAGCCCATCTACTGGAAGAGAGTGATCATGGTGTTAGATCTGTTTCCCCTTAGTGCTCACAAACACGCATGTGTCTGTGGTATGAGAATGAAGTCATGAAACTCATGAAAAAAAAAATACTAGACATCCCGTATTAGTCCAAGGTACTACACAAAGTCATCACTCGGGTCTCCTGCAGTGATGCTGGCAGTTGGTCTCAGACTGGGAAGGGAGAGCCTTCTGGTTTTGATCAATGTCACCATCGGGGAAATGAGGGCGGAGTCTGAGCCCTGGTCGATGTACCTCAAGTTGGGCCACGGCAAAAGGCGAGCAGCTTGGTGGGAAGGAAATTTGGAAAAACTTGAATCGACTTTGAAGCAAAGGCAATTTTGATACTGTGGGAGCGTGAGCTGTGATCAGGGTGGACAGGAGGAGGCTGAGGAAATTAGGGAGTTTAAACTCTGGGATCTTGGGGGCGTGGCTACAGGAGAGGGGGAAGTTTGAAGGAGTTCTCACAGCTCTGCCAACCGCGACTCCCACCACTCCTGGAAGCCCATCGAGTGTTTTCTCCTCTCCACCTGGTTGCTCTCAGAAATCACTGATTCTCTGAGTATTAACCACTTTAATGAACTATCTGCTGTTCCCACCTCAGACCATCCCATATATTTTTATGAAATATTATTTCTTTCTTGTTAAGCTTAATAAGTTATTAATATATTGTTATTAAATATTATTAAATTTAACATTTATTAATATATTATTTTGAGAATTAATATATGTTCATTAACATCAGCAGAATTAATATAATCAACATTATTTAAAATCAGCAAATTTAGTTCATCTCAGTATGATTTTTAAATTATTTTTATGTCTTATTAAGTCAACATTGGTATGTCTTCATGGAGTACTTTATCATAATTTGATGCATGCATGCAGTGTGCAATGATCAAATCAGGATAATCATTTACCCTGATTAATAAAATATTAATCATTTTTATATGCTGGGAATTTTGTACTTCTCTTTTCTAGTCATTTTGAAATATGTCAATATATTGTTTGAACCAGTAGTTACCCTGCTACCCTAGAGAAAAGCAGAATTAATTCCTTCTGAGCTTTGATGCCCCTTTTTTAATTTCTCTCAATCCTCCTCCTGGATCAGCGTTGAGTTTCCTGGTCTCTAGTGACCACTGTCCCTGATCCATGCTGAGATGTGCTTCTGTAGTCACCATAAGTGAGTGAGAACATGTGGATCTATGTTTCTGTTGGCTTATTTCACTTAACATAATGACCTCCCCAGGTTGAGTGTTTAAAGTGTGCTCAGTAACCTTTTCCTGTGTGTTACACACAGGAGTTCAGAGGTGGCCATAGCGGCTTATGTGAGGTTCCGAGCTGACAGGAAGACGAGGCAAAACTCATGCTTCCCAGAGGCAGGGGACCACTTTCGAACTGCAGTGCAGGTGGAAAGGAAATAGGGAAAAAAGACATTTAACACCAAGGATGCAGAAGCAAAGGGTGTGGGATTTCAAGTGACCCCTGGGTGTCCCTGTGAACAAATCAGAGGAGGAAGTTGCTTTTGACATACCCACAAAATTGTTCCTCTCTCCATCAGCTCCAAGGGAGACCACCTACATAGGAGAGACGGGGTCAAGGGTATAGGTGAGGAAGAGGGGAAAGGAGGGAAGCACTGAATTCACCCTTTTGTGCAGAGAAAGAAGCCTCCGACCCTCTGCTTTGAGAGTCCGATCACCTTTACAGTGGCCACATCCAACGCTGCTTGTATTTTCGCACTTGGCAGGTCCCAGGTTTGGAACCATCACTTTTTCACACATCTTCTCATTGAATCTTCATAACTCTTCTCTAAGAGAGGAACTGTTGTGATCCCATTTTACAGATGAGGGAAGTAAGTGGTGGACTGGGATTTGAATCCCCCACCACTGGCATCCAGAGCCCAGGTTGTTGATAACCGTGCCACCCCAGATGGGGAAGGGCTGGTTCTGTGGCCAGGTTTAGAACCAAGCTGAAGAGATGTCCCCCAGTGTCAGGAGCTGAGAGAGAGGCCTTGAGCTTAGCTAGAGGATTGCCTCACAGGATGGCTTTTTACTGGTCAGGTAGGTGCCACCACTTGGTGAGCTCTGAGAAACATAAAATATTCCTACAAAGGTAAAGTAAAAGCTTTAAGTTTACTCCACGTGTGCTTGATTTTTAAACAGACGCTGTGAACTGCAGCTGTACGAACTTTCTAACCTGGAGCCTTACTGTCAGATTGGCAGCCTGGAAGCTGTACCTTTGAAACTGGACTACTGGTAAGAAGGGGCACTACAGGAAGACTAGCTGTTGGTGGTTCCCACCCAGGCCGTGTAAACTCCCCTCCTCTCTCCTGGGGCACACTTGAGTAAATTGTTACATGCAAGGGTTCCAATGATACACATGTGACCATGGTACACCCAAAGAGGGAACTTCTTGCATCTAGCAAGGCAAAGAAAGCCAGGAGGTAAAATTATTTTTAGAGTTATGCAATTATTGATTGCTCTGTGTTTTAATTGTGTCCACATGAATGTTCCTGAAACTCAACGCTGATCACATTATTTATTATTTAACAACTCCCTGTTCAAGAATATCCACTGCTTTTGAATGAGTATTTTCTGTTGCTGTAACAGAATGCCCAAGGTGGGATAATTTATAAACAAAAGAAATTTACTTTAATTAAAATTCATGGGACTGGAGAGTCCAAAATCCTAGCATCCAGCATCTGCTCAGCTTCTGGTAAGGACCTCATGCTGTTTCAAGTTATGGCAGAAAGCAGAAGGGAAGCCCTGACCTCCACAAGAGGTGAAATCAGAAGCGAACTTGTTTATAACAACTGGCTTTTGGGGAAATAAACCAGTGTCCTGGGAGAAAGGCTTTAATCTATTCACAAGAGCTCCACCCCCAAGACCTGAACATCTCCCATTAGGCCCCACCTCCCACATCACATCAGGACAAAGCTTTGGTGAAAGTTTTGGTGGGGACAAACCATATTCAAACCATAGCAAATGGCATCCGAGTCCCCTCTTTCATCTCAGCCTCCTACACCCTCAAGCCACAGAAACATCTACCTAATTGAATAGAGATCCTGCCACACATGCCAGGCACTGTCACCTCCCCACTGTTCCTAATGCTGCCCCTATTTCCAACCATCCTTCCAATGTTTGTGAGTCCCCACTATGGGAACACATGCTGGCTATGGGGGATGCAGGTAGAATTTCCTGCTGAAATCCCACCGTTCTTTACAGTGTGAGTGTCATTTCTCTGAAGAGTCTCCAGAATCTCCTTTATACCCAGAAGCAACCGCCAACCCAGGAGCTTCCCCAGCCTTCAGCTGTGTTGGTCCCACAACTGACCACTGGTGTGCCGGTCCTGAATAACTCATGGGTGGCACCTACACCTTAGGCTTGCTGACTACTCTCTGACACCTACACCCTAAGTGATACATACTAGGTGCTCAAGAAACATTTGTGGAATGACCAAGTTGGAAATCTTCTTGAAGTGGAGAAAGGAGAGTCCCTTTTCTTTTTGCCTTTTCCTTCCCCTGTCTTCCTTTTTCTTCTCCTCATTATAAAATAGAGTCTCTTTAGCTACCCAGAAATTTCAGTAAAATAGATCTCTCATTCATCACTGTCCTATCCATCATTTGTATATTGACAAATACAGAGAAAAGTTAATGGATTTAGAAGAAAGTAATTGAAAAGCAAGGGAAAGATCACCTGGACCCCCCTTCCCTGCAGCACCCTGCCCAGTCCCTGCACTCCTCTTGCAAGGCAAAGGGAGCCTCCTACGCCTTCCCAACTCCTGCCCCTAAGGCCTGTCCTCCTAGCCCATCAGAGGCCCTGACTGCTCTGCAACTGCACTCCCCAACAAAGGCTGTAGGGGGCGCTGCAGTGCTCTCTGCACTAATGGGGCCCAGGTTCCTGGCCTGCGGGGTGGCAGGTTGATGAGTTGTGGGGGTTGATCGCCACTTACCCAAGCTGACTTAGTGACCTAAAATGACACAGTGTGGTGTCACTTCTTTTAGGAAAGGCCACTTAGGTAAGAAAAGAAAGAAATCATCTCTAGGAGAACTGGTGGGGATCGAGCTCAGCTCTGCTGGGCCTGGCCGACTGCCCTGTCCACCTCCAGGCAAGGTGTCAGCACCCACCAGCAGGGGTAGCTGAGCTCCTCCAGAGTTGCCCCAGCTCTGGGGAAGGCAGGACAGGGTGGTGGAGGGCCTGGAGCCTGAGAAATCTGGCTCACATCTCAACCCCTTTAGTCATCTCTGGGGACTTGGACATGTCACATCTTCATCCTCAACCTCAGAGGTCTCATCTGCAAACCATAGGTAATAAGACTTGCTTGCCTGGACAGTGGCGAAGACAAAACAAGTTGTAGATAAAGCCCCTAACACAGCACGCGACAGCAAGCTTTCCACACACAGAGCTTCCCTTCACACCCATCCCCATGTGCTGTGCTGTGAAGGCAGGAGCAATGCTCCAGGGCCCTCAAGGCTTCTGTTCACTCTCCTTGCCCTTCAAGTCACTCAGACTTCTCCTGGTCTAGACTCTCCCTGGGTTTCAGGCAACAGCCACTCTGACTTCAGCTCCTTCCTGTCTCAGGGTCTTTGCACACCCTGTTCCTGCTGCCTGAAAAACCATGCCAGCCTTTCTGGTTTGATCGCAATTTAAATCTCACCTTCTCTGATGGTTCTTTCCTAAGCTCCTAAGCTTTCATGATGTCCCCATCGATCCTGTTCCTTTCTTTATTGCACATATTATAGCCCAAGTGTAAGGCTATTTGTCTGTTAGTTGGGAGAACAGGAGCAACCAATTCTGTTCCCCACTCTAGGCCTACCCAGGGATTAGTACATAGTAATAATTTGATATTTTTTTAAAAATAAATGAAAAATCAAAAGCTTAGACTCTGAAGTCAAGTCTTACTTAGAGTCTTGAGAATTGTCTAAACCTCTGTGCCTCAGCTCCCTCGTCTGTAAAATCAGTATAATAAAAACAGTACCCATCTCCCTGGTTGGTGGGAGGATTTCCTGAGATAATATTTCTCCATTATGGTGACTGGAAAACACTCCAAATTGATAAGTTCTAGAGAAACTACAGTCCCAGGAAGTCATGAGGACCCTGCTCTGCCCTTACCATTCTTATTCAGAGACTAAACACATACACACTTGGCCTTGAAGTTTGGTGGACATCTTAGTCCACTCAGATGGAGTGTCTTCACTTACCGAAATGGATCTCCTCATAGTTCTGGAGGGGGAAGCCCAAGGTCAAGGTGGCCACCAATTCTTTCTCTGGTGAGACTTCTCTTCCTGGTTTGTAGATGGCTGCCGCCTCTTCACTGTGTGCTCATGTGGTCTTTCCTTGGTGTGTGCATGCAGAGAGAGGGTGAGTGTGCTCTCTGGAGTCTTGTAAGAACAGTAGTCCTATCATGAGGGCCTCGCCCTCCCAATCTCATCTAACCCCTAAGACCCTGTCTCCAGACACCATTGCATGGGACGAGGGCCTCAATGTGTGACAGGTGGGGGCTGCACACAGGCAGCTGTACTAACACATCACCTATCTCACTGAGGACTTCATCTGGGATGGAGCCAATAGCACTCACTGTCTGATGGGTCAGCCAGTGGGACTGCTTGCTGATGACGTCATCCCTACAGCCCTCCATGGCCAGTGTCCAGTTGGAGGGCTGACCCAAGAAACAAGGAGAGAGGTTTAAGATACGTCTCTACCCTCTGAAGCAGAGATGAGTTCCCTCCCTCTATCTATCTCTCTGTCTCTCTCCCACTCTCTTTGATGTCTCAGACAAACCCATCAGAAGCCCAGTCCAAACAGCACTTTTAATCCATTACAACCCCACAGCCTAGGCGTGCGTGCAGATGGGAGGGACTGGGGATCATGTCCCTACCTCACCCTTAAAACCTCATGTAAGTTTGCCTGGCTGGTTCTTTACTGATTCCTGGCAAAGCAACCAGATCCAAAACTTTGCATTTTATCTCCATTTCATCTTCCCACCTCTCTCCACATCCAGACCTAATCACTTAAAGCAATAGTACAACCAACATGGTATTTATCATAATCTACTTGGAGAGTGGAGCTCCGGTAAGCACAGTGATAGCTAGTTACAGGGACTGAAAGCTCAAGGGAGCATTAATCATGATGTCTGAGTGCATCTGTGGGAGCACATTGTAAACTAATTACCAGGTACCATGCCCACTCTATCATTACCTCTAATATATGATTTCAAATATAATACAACTTCTATTTTGTTGCTTTCACACCATTGTAGACAAACTCTGAGGTATGCCTAGCCTGAAAAAATTTAGATACAAAGGTAAAACAGGAGGCAAGAGATTTGTGTGCGTGTGTGTGTGACTCTAGGGATGGAAACCCAGGGTCTCAAACATTCTAGCAAGCGCTTTACCACTATGCCACACCCCCAGCCCAGAAATAGTTTTGACAAGTGACAAATGGAGTTCTTGGATCACAGAAGACATCCAACACTTATTTTTTAACAAAACAAACACATTAACAAACAAGTGATTTTTTTTAATCCCAGCCTTGACCTGCTGCTAATTTGTCTACTGACCCAGAAAAAGACATTGTCTTCTTTGAATATAAAATAAACTAACAACTGAAAAAAAATTTTTTTTTCTACTAAAGGACATACATCAACCTCCTCCAGAGGGTTTTCTTGGACAAGAACTTCAAATTTTAGAGCTTTTTCTTAAGACAACATATAAGGAAGAGAACAAATAGAGATTGATTTCATTTGCTAAATTAGACATTCCTGTCTATTCTGTATAAAAGCGATTATTTGTATCTTGAATCCTATTTAACCCAGGAAATGAGCTCTAAAACATAGATTTAGAAAACAATGCTTTTCTTTCTCAAAATGTTTGCGCCCTGGAGGGAGAAGCAGACCAGCCAAGCTGCTGCTGTATGTGGGGACCCAGAGCTGGGTTGAGCTGTACATGGGAGTGGGGTTGGCACTCAGAATCCTCTCCCCTTCAGACAGCAGGAAGATGGGGGCTGACAGCAGAGCCTTCCCAGGGGAGTCACCTTTGAATTGGAGGACAAGGAGGAAGGGCAGAATCTCAGAAGCTGTGTGAACAGAGGTGGTGGAAGGAGGGAGAGGAGAGGCACAGACGTCTTTGGAGAAGACAGTGGGTTTTGGAGTGGAAGACCCTTGAAGGAGAGAAATGAGAGAGGGTGAGGCAAGAGCATCAGGGTGTCTCCATTTGTCATCTCTGCTCTGCTGGGGACTTCCACTTGTATTCTAAACACCATGGAGATTTTAAGCAAATATTTAAGGAGACTTACTCAGGTGGAGACATAGGAGTGGATTAAACCTGGTCAGAGACCAATGGGGAGAGAATCGCAGAAGTTCAGACACCTCATGCACCACCTGAAGCAAGGTTTTCTTCTAATGAATAAACAAATGAATGAACACACTGAATGGAATTCAAGCTCTTTAGCGACTGGTGTGCAGTACATGCTCAATAAACAGTGGCACATATGATGATGATAATCCAGGTGGAGATTGTTGGAGTAAGCCAAGGAAGGGCTGACACAACAGGGAACCGAAGGAAGGCTCCGGAACTCTACAGAAAGCCAAGTCTGCTGCTCTTGTTACTGGCAGGAGCTGCAGCCTGAGGCTGAGGGAAAAGAGGCTACTGGAGTCTGGGGATAAATGGAGTCAGTACTTCTTCGGGGGTCAAAGTGTCATTCAGCTTTGTTCAATCTGGATGAGATGCTCTTAAAGATCCCTCCTGTCCACTCTACTTCACTGTCATCTCTCCAACACCATCTCTGCCACCATGACAGAGGATGGGACCTTGAAAATCTCCCACTGCTGTACCAGTTAGCCTGCCTGGGGCACTTCAGCTCTTCTCCTGTGACTTTCTGTGGGACTTCCCTCAAATGCTTCAGACCTCAGGGCCACCTGGCACACTTGTAGTAAGCTTGCTGAGCCCCAGCCATCCCAGGGGTCAGAGCCCTCAGCTGTGAACCCAAGGACGTGAAGGAGACAACCCTGAGTACACCTGGAGGGAAACACACAGCCACACTCAGGGGACACGTTGGAAATTCCTGTGGGCCCACGAGTAATCCCCCACAAGTCCCAAGCGCATCTGCTCCCTGTGGGGCCAAAACTTAATTTCACTCTTTCTCTTGCTCTTCACATCCCCAATCCCTCCCCACTTCATCTCAGCCATAGACCCCTGTTTCTTTTCTCACTGAGGACATTGGAGCAATCAGGAAAGAACTTCCACAAACTTCCACTCACCACTCTGCCTACAGCACCTGGACCAAGTGCTCTGCCTTCTCGGTTGCCATACCAGATGACCTGTCCATGCCCCTTTGCAAATCTCTCTACTTAGGTATCAGATTTCAGCATCTCTCACCTACTCAAGGACACCCCTTTTAAAAATCCCCCATCATTTTCCATGAACTTTTCATTCTCCACTAGCTAATAAAAATGGTGATGTTTCTTCCATATTGAACAAACAAAAAATTTTTCTTTTCTATATCCCACTTGTTCTGCCAGCTAATATCCCTGTCTTAGTCCATTTTCTCTTGCTATAACACAATACCTGAGTCTGGGTGATTTATAAAGAACTGAGGTTCGTTTGGTTCACAGTTCTGGGGGCTGGGAAATCCAAGAGTATGGTGCTGACTTTCGCTTAGCACCTGATGAGGTCCTTACATCATAACTTGGCGGAGGGCATCACACAGTGAGATGGCATAAAGAAAGCATGCCAGCTCTCTTCCTCTTCTTATAAAGCTACTAATATCATGATAGGGCTCCATCCTCATGATCTTATCTAATCCTAATTACCTCCTAAAAGCCCCACTTACAAATACCACTAACATATGAATTTGGGGATTAAATTTCCAATACATGAATTCAGGGGACAGGGGCATATTTAAACTAAGCAGCCCTACTTCTTTGCAGTAAAATCCCTGAAAAGAATCAAAATCATATGCATTTTTGTCTTTCCAGTCTGCCCCAACCATTCTCCCCCTCCCCACCTCCACCAAGCTATTCTTCCCCAGGTTACCAACAACACTTGCACTGAACATGCCTCAGTCAGTTCTCTGAGTTCACCCACATAACTTGTCAATGGCCACATTGGATCTAGTTGCTCCCCAATACACTTTCTGCACTTGCCTTCCGGATACTCCACTCTGGTTGGTTTTTCCTTTTTTTTTTGTTCTGGCATTCCTTCTTAGTCTCCTTAGAAGGTTCCCCTGATCCACAGTCTTCTCCCTGACCTTATCCCCTTGAAGCATCCCCAGCTTCCACCCTCAGTCCTCTTCTCTCTCAACACTGATTCACCCTGGCCATCTTCTCGTCTCCTGGCTTTCAATACCACCCCAATGCCGAAGACTCTGCCAAGGCTGTGTGTCCATCGAGAGTTTTCTACAAGCTCCAGTCCGTTGTATATTCAACTACATTCTTGCCCTTTCTATCTTGAAGTCTGGCAGACACATCCCAACACTTTAGCAGTGATCATGGACATCTCTTGACTGCCTGCACTCTAACCCCTGTAGGTCTCCTCCTACGGCTCTCCTAGGAGTCATCCATAGCTCCTTGCCCACCCAGGAGCCTGCTCACTGTCCTCCCTGCATACCCATCTACTTCTGATGCTTATCATCCTGCCGGTCCCCAAGATCCAGCTCACATGCCAATCTCTTCTCAAAGCCTTTGTGAATCCTCTGATCTGTTATTAATTTATCCTCTTCTGGGGCCTCCACAGTGTTTTATTATTATTTCTGTTCCTGACATTAGCACCACTGTCCTGTGTGCTAGTCAGCGATGTCCATTTACTCAGTGAATCCTGAGGTCGAGACGCTGTTCAGGTTGCAGGGTAACCTTCAGCGCACAAAATAATCCTCGAGGAGTAATTGTCCAAGTGGAGAGAGGTTGGTTATAAATAATATCTATTATAAAGACATCAATTATGTAGCATTATAAGTGATGAGAGCTGTGGGGAAAAGACAAAGGATACCAGGATGGATGTGAAGGGCTGCTGGGAAGGGTCAGGGGCCGCCCGTGCTGGTACTAAGTAGGGTGAGCAGGGCTCAGTGAGAAGGGGACATTCAAGCTAAGACCTGAAAGAGGCAAGAGAGGGAGTCAAAGGAGCCACAGGGATACATGGGAGCTTGCACTCAGCTAGAAGCCTGGAGGGATGCACGCTGGTGCCCACACATAAGGGAATCATGGCATCCTGCCTGGTCCCCCAACATGCACCCACGACACCAGCACAGCCTGGCTTTATGACCCCACTGTCGCTCACCAGACCTAATGCAACAACCTCTCCAGAGGCAAATCCCTTCCCTTCTTTTGGGTCTCCATTATACCCAGTTCAGTCACAGGGTTCTCTTCCCTTGACCTTAGCAACCATGTCCTGTCTCTGGTTCTCCTCTGTGCTGCCTCCACCTGCTCCTCAGGCCATGCTCTCTAGTACCATCCCTCCTTCGCATAACTTTAAAACCTACTTCTTGACGCCTGTACTCTAAACACCAGAGTCATGTCATGTGGATGCCCAATAGGCCTTGCAAACCCCAAATGGGAATATGCAGCTGCACCACCTGCCGGACCTACAGCTTTCCTGGTGTTGGCTATCCTGATGAAGCTGGATCAGCCTGAGCTTCATCCTTCAAGTTAGAAATCTTGGAATTCTCTGGGGCTGCTGCCTTTCTTCCTCAACTTCCACTTCCAATTGACAAATTTGTGTTCCTTTTTGTCCCCTCATTTCTGTGAACACTGCCTCTGTGTGGGTCCCCATATCATTTCTTACACGTGCTATTTGATCATGTCACTGCTTCTGGTATCTCTTTGCAACTGAGCCTGTGAACTCTGGGCACATCTGATTATACTTTGCTCAACAATCTTCCGCAAAGCCCCATGGGACTTGGCCCCTGTCCCAGTGGTCAGGGCCTTTCTATACACTGACATTCGTCACATGGTCTACACTCTCTCCTGGCTGCTTTGATATGCAAAAGCGCTCAGCATCTCGATTGTTTTATAGTTGTCATCCAATTTGATGGTAAGACATTGGCTGGCTGTCTCAAGACATGACAATTCTTAGGATGGCCCAAATGAGACTTCTTATATCTGTGACAAACTTCTGGCTTCCTTCAGTGCTTTAACACAATTAATTTGGTGCAAATCAAGCATAGACTAAATAAAAATGACCTGCATTATTTCCTTAGTTGGGTTAAAGACAGGGAGCACCCATGATCCATTAACTTTATTTCTGGAAAGCTGAAGTCTAGAGGAGATCTTACATCAATAACCAGAGACACTTTGGTGTAAGCTATCATTTGATTGGTATTTCCCTCTTGATATCTTAAAAAAGAAAGAAAAAAAAACCCCACAATGATTTGCCCCTGGTAGACAGTTTTCATCCATCTCAATCTCTCTGTCACCTTTCATAACTGAGAGTCAATTATTCTCTCCATTTTGAAGGGGAAAACACGATTTGTTCTATGCTTTATGCTACCACATTCCATAGGGGAAAAAGAGAAGAAAGGTTCTTTTAAAATCAAAAGTAGCTCCATTATGGAGATGATGAGATCATTAGGACTTAGAATACCAAGATTTGTCAGAAATTGACTCACTTCTAAGGCTCTGCAATTTAGAAAAGTTCAAAGAAACAGAATCTGGAGCCAATCCAAATATCACTGGGGATTTCCAATTTCCCAGCTCCCTTGTTCTTCCCACAGGCCATGCGCTGAGTTTGCTCTGGGCCAGGAGCCCTGTCCTAAGCACTAGATGAAAACTTCAGGTTATTTGATGTGGTAAAATGCTCTCTTGAATCACTGGCTTTTCAAGCCAGTTAGGTTCAACTTCACTTTCTTATTCTTACACCCAAACAAGATGGTCTGCTTTGCTTCCTTTATGGATATTTACGTACACAAATTGATTAAAAATGAGAAATTCCCGCAGGAAAAAAAAAGGAAATATCAATCTTAAATTGGTCCTCTTCACATCTTAAAAAGAAATCAAAGACAGCTCTTTGGAAATCTCAGTCCTTTTAGCTTGTTATTGCCCATGTGTACAGCCATTGCTGTGGCCCAGTGAAATGTTTCAGATGCCTAAATTCCCAGAATCTGGTCTCTCGCCAGAGCTGCAGAGCCATATGAATAATTTCTGGGCTCTCTTATTCAGGATTGATGCATTTTTTGGATTTTTTGTTTTGTTTTGTTTTTGGCAGAAATGTCATTGGAATCTCTCTATACATAAAAAATCAGTGATTTTTGCACTTTGAAGCAGGATCAGAGACTCCTTTCAGGGTAAGCAACCACCGGGTAGAAGATCTTCACTCCGGTCCATTCTTTCCAACAGTCCTGTGAGGAAAAACATGTCAGCATCCTGGGGCAAAGATTTCTAAAAGACAAGCCAGGGATGTAAGTGCCGTATGTTGTGCCTTATTTTAACGCACTTAGAATAGTGCAGCAAGTGAGACTCTCAGTCCGTAACTCCAGATATGCAATAAATAGAACTTACTTCATTTTCCAAAACTCAAGTTTATGGCTATTTTGAGCTCCCACTACCCACCATAATCTCAGTCACTTCAGGGGTTCCCTCACCAATATCATGCCCTGCTTCTGGGACTCTTTGCTGGGACACCCTCTGATCATGATCAATGAACCATGCAGGGTATATTTGTCAGCTTTCCATCACTTTAACAAAATATTTGAGATAATTGACTTGTAAAGAGAAAAGTTTTCTTTGGGCTCAGTTTTCGAGATTCTGGTCCGTGATCAGCTGACCCTCATGCTTTGGGTTTGCAGCAAGGTAGCATATCATGGAGGAAGTGAGAGGTGGAGTAAAATTGCTTGCATCATGAACCAGAGAGCAAAGAAAGAGGAAGAGTCCAGGGTCCCACAATTCCCCTTGAGGGCATTTTTCCAATGACCTGAAGATGTCTCACCAGGCCCCACTTCCTGAAGGTTCTACTACTTCCTAACAACCTCACCCTGGGAACAAGCCTTTAACACATGGGTCTCTGGAGGACATTGAAGATCCATACCGTAGTCTCTGCACACAGCTACACAGGGCACCTGTAGCTACACAGGGCATCTGCCTTCAGCTCCTGCAGCCACTCTTCCCTGGGGACTCCCTGTCCTCACAGCCCTTTTCTCCTTCTTGTTCCCATGTAGTTCTTCTCTGCCTAATATTTCCCCAACTTAGAGGGCTCATTTTTAGTCATGGGGGAAATCTGCCCCCTCTACACTTCCTCCACACCACTGTCCTCGCCAACCACCCCCTGCCCTTTCTCGCTCACTGCACTTCAGGACGATGAACTCCTTGATGTTCATTGAACAGCCAATGAGCACTGGCACCTCAGGCCTCTGCATTCACCATCCCCTCCTCTGGGAATGCCTGTCCTTTCTGAAGTCCATGTGGCTCCCTCCAATGTCACCTGCTCAGCTGGCCTTCTTCTCCCACCCTCTACAAAGATGTTCTCACATCTACCCACTCCCAGATCCAGATGTCCACTGGAGGCCCCCACCTGCCTCTTTACTGACCTCCACAGCACTTCCCAGCAGTTGATATTCATTTGGTTATTTATTTATCATCTGCCTTCCCCCATTAGAATATAAGTGCCACTGTGGTAAGGGGTTTCATCTCTTATATCCCAATGGGGATATACCACGCCAAGAAGATAGATATAGTCAGTCAATATTTGCAGAACGCAGAGGTGGAGGGATCTGGGGCAGTGCCCCGACTGTGCTAGGCTCTTGCTACACACCACATTCATTCAACTGGAAAGAAAGTGGGTAAGTGGCTAAGACAGCAGCCCTGAGTTTGGCTGGGTGGTGACTGGGGCTCAGAAGGACATCATGGGAACACCAGAACTGAGAGAGGAGGCCCTGTGGTCCCCAGGATCAATTGTGGCCAGGACTGAGGCTGGTCATGGCCTGGGGCTTGGAGGCCAGGCAGCAGCTAAAGGTAAAAGGCAGTCACTGGCGGGCGGTCACAGCATTGAGGTGGACATGGCACAGGCCGTGAGTGCTGAACATCATCTAGAACACATGCACGATGATGAAGTTCTGTCCCAAAATTTGATCATGAGCTGCTGTAAACACAGACAGCTTTATCAAGGGTGTTTCTAAGTGGATAACCACCCCACCCATAAACTGGTACAGGTGCTGTTTTGGGGATAGGGAAGGAACAGATCAACACTGTGCTCCCAGGAAACTCACATTGGGGTGGAAGGAGACAGGCATTATACAAAATCGACAGTATGTGGGAGAGTGAGGGTTAACTGGGGGAAATGTGACACAGGACAGTCCAGATAGCTAGAGGGTAGGGGAACAGGGCATAGCTCACGGAGCTGCGCTGGGGATCTAGATAGTGATGGCCCACAGAGCTTCCAGGCTGCAGGATGGGGCACACCTGGCGTGTGCAAGGAGTGTTTTGGTGCCTACAAGTGCACAATGCATCAACAGCAAGGCTTGGTGTAGCCTGTTACGGGCCCGACACTGTTCTGGGCACTTGGGATACATTCGTAAAGAAAATAGGCAAACCTTTGCCCCAGTAAACCCAGGCTCCTAGATACTAACCACACAACACTTGACCATGCAGGAGGCTAGAAAGGAACAAGTGTTAGGGAGAAAGAAGGGTCAGGTAAGGGCACAAGAAATTCAGGATGGCCAGTATGTGAGCACTAGGAGAGTCAGAACCATTAGCATGGAGGTATGGAGTTAAATTCATGAAGCTGAGGGATGTGCTCACCAGTGACTCGCAAGCAAATAGTGAGGGCTGAGCCCAGACACTTGAACTTGGGGAGAACAGAGTCATAGGCAGCTGCTAGAAAAATGGCTTCAGCCTAGAGGCTGCTGCTGACTGGGGAGGCAGCTTCTGTGGGAGTTGGAAGCAAAAGGTCTGTGGGAATGCAGTCAAAGACACCAGGAAGAGAGAACAGAGACAGCAGCATGACGTTCTCTCTCAAGTCCCTTTGTTGTAAAAGGAAGGAGAAAAACAGGGCAATAGAGAGAAAAGGGGGTGGAGAAAAATTCCCAAGGCTGTGTGCTCTTGGAATGATCCAGTAAAAATTGGGAAACTGAGGATACAGGAGAGATGCCGAACAATAGTCTTGGGTGAGCAAGAAGGGCTGGGACCCAGGGCACAAGCGGGGAGCTGGCTTCATAGGGAGCATGGGTGGCTCAGCTGGTGGGACTGAAGGGAAGGCTGAGCAGGTGGGTCCAGGTGCAAGTGTGCATGTGCTATGTGATGGGATCTGATAGAGGGTCTTTTTGGAGCAGTTTTCTTTGTGACTTGGGAATTTCTCAACTGAGACTGGAGATGGGGGACAAGATGTTGGAGATTTGCAGAGAAAGGAAGAAGTGACCTGGTCTTGGAGAGTGGGAGATGAGGGACAGCTGCCAGGAAGCACTAAGAACTCATTAGTGGTTTGTGGTCATGAATTTGAAGTGAGACCACTCAACATAGTTCTGCGGTTCATCTCTAGCCACATTTTCACATGGATGCCGGCAGGAGGTGGGTAAGAAGTCAAGTCAGGCTTAACTCAGGTGTGGTTTTTCTGTGCAAGAATCAAAAAAAAAAAAGGAGAGAGTGAGCAAGGGTATTGAGGCATGGACATGAGGAAGTGGTAAGAATTGTCTAGGAAGTTCAAGCCACACAAGAAGGAAATTGGAGCCCAAAAGGATCCGAGGCGGTAAAAGTGTGTCAAAGTGTCAAAGCCAGGTTTAGAGTTGGCAAATTGGAATGATTAGAGGTAGACTATGTGGAACAGAGATTTAGCGAGGGGTGGAGAGTGCTCTAGTTAGTACTGACAAGGTCAAGGCCATGACCATGGCAATGAGTGACTGAAGCATAGTGGAAGACAAGACCTTGGGGAGGCACAAGGTTAAGGAAAGGAGAAACCAGCAGACTGGACAGATTATTTACAATCAGTATTAAAATTGCCAAGAATTATGGAAAGGATAGTGTTGGAGAGAATGATAGTGCACAAGGACCTGTTCAAAATCTTCTGTGAAAATATTAGCTACAGAAAAACACACATACACACACGTATATGTATATGTATGTTTTGTTTTTGTTTTTTTTTTTTTGGTCCAAATAGGCCTTGTGGTAGCTTGTCAGAGAGCCTCAAATCTTGGGCTTCTTGAAGGACATGTATGATTCTTTTTGTTTGTTTCTGAAGCTTACTCAAGGGACCAAAGATTCTTAGCTAGTATCTTCAGCACCCTACATGGACTGCACATGATTTTGCTAGGGTAAGTTCTGTCACATCTTTTCAAGTGAATATGACCTCATGATGGAAACTCTGGGCCACCAGGAATTTGACTCTTCACTATCTTTCTCACTTCCTCTCTGAAATCAATTGACAAATTATGAAGTACATCCAGAAATGACCTTCACAATAACTTTTCTAAAGACATTTTTTTTAAAAAAAGCTAAATATGTTGGAAGCATCTATGTTCCTAGATGGAAAAATTCAATGTTGTGAAGATGTCTCAAAATTAAATGCCAAATTCAATGTCCAGTCAGAATCTCCCTGAGACAGTTTTGGAGCTTAACAAGGTGACTCTAAAGGTCACTTGGAAGAGTAAATATGTGAAAATGGTCAAGAAAATGTTGTAAAGGAGTCCTGAGGAAGGCCTTGAATTACAGATGTCAAGTCATCTATTCAGTTACAGTCAATGAGGGCAGGGAAATACCAGCGCAGAAAGAAGCCCACAGATCTGTGATAGACCTCTGTATACCTGGAAAGGCGCACTGGATGAAACTGATATTTTACATTAGTATGGGAACAGTCTGGCAAATAACTGTTGGTTTTCATTTAGGGGAAAAGTTTAGTCCTTGCATCATACCATGTATAAAAAGAAATTCTAGGTGAAGCAAAGATCAAAATATTTTTAACGTATATGCTAGAAGAAAATATAGGAGATACCTTTATAAAAATGGAGGTGAAAGAGTAAGCAAGTCTCTGTAGCAGAGTTGACCAAAAAAAACCTGAAGAATATTTCTGCAGAGTAAAAGATTAAGGTCTAAGAGCTTCCAAGGTAGGCAAAATGTATTTATTTACGTTTTGAGTTATTAAGGACAACAATGTCTAAAAAAGTGTTTGGATATTGACAACAATGAATATAGAACAAAATAAAAGATTACATACATTTGCACATTTACGAATGGAGATGAAGGTAAACTATATATATGTATGTGTGTGTGTATAAATGAAGATAAAAATCAGTGAGCAAAATATATCCCATAATGCCCTAAACAAACAGTACCTTTCTCTTTGAACTTCCTAGATGCCAGAAAAAAAGAGATAAATAGCATCTATAGTAGGCTTCATACTCTCTGTAAGGTAATTATAATTAAGGTGTTTAGAAGACATAGACATTTCTGATACTGACACAAGAAAGGTCTCGAGTAGATTCCTGTTGTCTTTGGAAGTAAAAGAGCAAAAAGTAAATCTGATACAAGCTGACAAATTCTTCATCAAATTTAATGTAGCCACACAATATCCAACAAGCCTTGCCTTGGTATAGTTGACAATTCCCAGATACTCGTGGAGCCTCTGCCTTTGGTATCCTCACAACCCCTTTGGTTTTTTGATGAAAAATCTAGCCATAGGAAGCGTTTTTGTGTTTGCTTTTGTAGACAGTACTGAGGTTTGAAGGTTTACCAAAGTCACACCACTCAATGTCCTGGTTCCCCTCTCCTCCTCTTTCCTGGTCTCTTGAGCTTCTGCCTGTCACCTCTGCCTTCCCGCCAGCTCCATCACACTTAAGTCTTTCTCCATCAAGGGGTGTTGCTCCCCACAACTCTGGTTCTGGCACCAGTGGCATCCAAATCCTTGGAACCAGACACCCCACCCAAAGCTGTGGGGTTGCAGCAATTTCCCATAAATATCTGGTGTCCCTCAGAGAGGAATGTCCTCACTGTCCCCCTCATGTACTCAGTTCGGGGAGCTGGTCACCCTTGACTTCCCTCCATAATGTCCTGAATGGTTTTGAGAAACAAATAGCACCTTTCTCTTTGAGCTTCCTGGATGCCAGAAAAAAAGAGGACAACAACTTTTATTGTCGGCTTCACAGTGTCTACAATTATAATTAAGGCATTGAAAAGATACAAATATGTCTGACACGGACCCAAGTCGATCTCAAGTCGATGCAAGCATCCTGATGCAAGAGTGTGAGGCCCCTCCTTCCAGTGGCTAAGTTGGCACCAAATCTAATTCGCAGAGGGCTCATTGACCCGGGCATTTCCTTACAGCTCACTCTCAGCTCTTGCACTGGTTTTTAAATAAGTTTCTTATTTTAATCATGAATCTGCACAGTGGAAGTAGATGATTAAAGGAAGAGAGTCAGAAATCATGATATAAACAAGTGTCTATTTCCAAGGCTGTTCTACAACCAGAGCATGACATACAGGGCCTTTGCCAGATTCCCCCCTCCCACTTGTGGTTTTTGATACCATATCTGAAGATGGTGTTTTGTGTCTGTGTTCTTTGCTTCAGCTTCCTGGATTCTGACAAGTGCCTGATCCTCTATGGTGATGACCAGGTAGGTGTGGGGGTGAAACTGAGTCAAAGACCATCTGCTGTCCTTTGCAGAAGAAGCAAGGGGGAGGGGAGAGGCTGGGAGCATCTGCGTCTCCAAGCTGAGCTGGAACGAAGAGGAGAAGAGACAAGAAGATGCAGCATTGTGAGAACAAAAACATTCCAGGATAACACGTGTATAGCGCTAGCTTGAGTACCTGGTGCTTTTAGCGCTGTCCACTCACCCTGCCACACCCTGAGAGCTGGTTATTATCATTGCCATTTGTGAAAATGGGTAAAGTGAGCCACAGAAGAGTTATTTAACTTGCCCAAGAATCTATGGTTCCAAGAGGTAGCACAATTGGGATTTGAACCACAGCAGGTTGACCTGAGGAAACTAGGTTTTACTGATTATCAAGCGAATGAAAGAAACACTCCAGGTAAGTAAATGTATGCGCCTGGGAATGGAGGAGTCACTCTGAAAGCATTGAAGTCCGATGCAGCAGGAAAGAAAATGGCGCAGCTGGCTTGCTCCCATTTGCAGGGAGATTCCTGCTGACCTGGGCCAGGAGAGAGGAATTGTTTCTCTGTATTTTGTTTCCCAATTAGAAATAAGGCTTACATGCAAATTACCCTGGGAGAGGAGACAACATGATGTAAACAACTGAAGCTGACTGGCTGGATATTCTAGAATTTTCTGGAGAACAGGTTGGGACAGGGCAATGACAGGAGGATGTCTGATTCATGCATCAAGGAGGAAGTAGAGGAAGATAAGCAGGGAAGAGCAGAATTGAACTTCCCTGGTCTTGCTTTCTAATGTCACTCAGATGTTGCCTTTTTCTTTATTCTCCCTAAAGCCTTTTAATGTGGATGTTATTAAATATGAGGAGCCTCAGGAGGGAGCAGGTGACTGGCATTTACCTCTACAGAGACCTACAGCCCAAGGACTCACGCGGTAGGAACAGGAGAGGGTCTACGCATTGCCCAGCTCTAGGGGGCGCCATTCACACAGACTACAATGTGAATAGTGCCCTGGATTTGTGCCAAGCAGCCTCCATGCGGGAATTCCCCCCACAGAACATTGGCCACAGGGATGAGATGGCAGAGGGAAGCCCCTCTTGATTAGTAGTGTCCTGTGGTTGCCAGTCCCTGTAAATGGGGCTCCCTGGCTCTACCTATTCTTGGCGGCTCTTCTGAGTGCAGTCCAGCCTGGTTCTCCCCCTCCTGCTGAAGCCAGTGAGGGAAGCCAAGGGCAGGTCCCAGCGACACAGCCTGTTCATTAGAATGCAAGTTCATTGGTAAAAATGCAAATGATTCATTTCACTTTATCCTTCCGACAGACCGTGCCGTGCCGTAGCAATAACTGACTGCTCCCTACACCTGTCATCGCTGCCGCGCTGCTCACTTTGTGTAAAGGGCCTGCCACCCTTCAGGTGTATATATAGTAACCGTCATTAAAGGCCGCAGGCTGGAGACCCGATCATTCACTGCCCCCTAGTGGACTCCATGTGAATGAGTCCACATATGTACCGTGTTCCTGCTCTGATTGAGGTTCTGTGCAAATCAGGGTTGCATTTGTCTCAGGAATAGTTTGCAGCTTCTGCTGCCTTTATCTCCGTTGCTAGTATCTGTGGTTCTTAATTAACATCTCTAAAATTGAATAAAATGTCAATCAGGGGTGACTCTTTGTAGAGCTATAGCTGAATGTTAAGAAGTCATGACATTTTCTAACAGTATTTAAGGCTTCATTTGATGCTCATTTTAAAACTCAAATTTCTTTAGACTGGGAAAAGGCTTAAGGCGAGCATAGCATTGAAGAGACCAGGTTGCCATTTAGCATGGCTTCGGGTTGTGTGTGAGAGAAACAAGTTTATTTATGAGACAGAAGCTCTGATTCTGCCTGCCTTTTCACCTGTCATCAAATCATGCTTTGGCAGCTTTCAAGGTTTTCATGATTTGCATACTTCTTGGTTGTCATGTATACCTGGTATTGGAGGCCCAATCATTCTCAGAAGAAGGGAAGCCACATTTGTGATCTGCTGACAAAGGTCACAGGAACTTGCTCATCAATGGCTACTAAAATGGCTACCATTGTAGTAGTCAGTCAAAGATAAGTGACAGTCCTTGCAGCTTCTCTAGCTTTGCACTCAGCCCAGGACCAAGAACTTAAAGATCCTTCAAAAATATTCACCAGTGTTACAGTTGACATAATAGCAAAACTATTTCTTTTTTTTTTTTTAATATTTTTTAATTGTAGATGGACACAATGTCTTTATTTTATTGCCTTGTATGTGGTGCTGAGGATCGAACCCAGGGCCTCACGCATGCGAGGCAAGCGCTCTACCGCTGAGCTACAATCCCAGCCCCGCAAAACTATTTCTTAAGAAGGTTAAGGCATAACTTCTATACCCATTTGGAGTCATTTCCTCATTGCCAGGACTTAAATAGATTTGGAACTACCCCCAGAGTTCAATAACTGTTGTTCTAGCCATATGGCTTATCTACGATGACAAGTCCCTTTCAATAGACTGGATTCTTGCCTTCAAGATATCCATCAGTTAAGTCTGGACCAAGCATGTCCTGAGGTGTTCCTCACATATATGCACCAGCTTTTCATCTTCACTTCTAGACTGGTACTAGTTCTGTATCACCCTTGGAAGAATTAAGAAAATAGTGCCTCAAGTAATATACCATGCCTTGTGGTTCAGATGAGGAAACCAGGCTCTGAACAGTCATGAAAGGAGTAGCATCTGATTAGATATTCTGGGGAATAATGCCACAGCCCCCTGGATAACAGAGCAGACTCTGTCCTGATTGTGGGAAAGTTCCAAGAGAGAAAAATGTTGGTGAGCAACCTTGGTGTATCAACACAAAGCAGAACTCAAAATTTTCCACCCTGTGTAGATCAGAAACCACAATAAGTGAAGTGCTTTGGGGTTCTTTCTAAGCCAACTGTAGTTTTCCCCAGAGTGTCACAGGAAGTACTGCTGGTGATTCATAGGGTTAAACTTTTCCTCCCAAGTTAAAAATAAATGGAAGCTGCTGCTCAGTGTGGAGGGAGAAGGGCCACTGCTGGCCCCATGACTTCTAGCATAGGGTGGGACAGGCCTGCCTACCTGATCAGACTCGAAGAGCTGCTGAAGAACATGGCAAAATTCCTGCCCATGGAAACTTTTTATTATGATAATAAAAATAAAATAAGCATGGAGGTATAATTTACCAGAATGAAACCAGTGCATAGAAGAACCTTTTCTGTATGTCCACATTATAGCACAGCGAAGTCTTCCGGCTGCCTATTTTATTAGTTGGGTCAAATGGCCCTCAGGTGGCTCCATTTGACCTAACTTAGTTCAGTCGGGCAATGTGTTGTCATAGACCTTGAGGCTGCAGAACTGAGCAGTTATCTCGTCTACCCCCTGGCGTCTATAGCCAGTATCATTTCTAGCACAGTCTTCAAACCACAACTGAATTAAGTTCTAGGAATGGTGAGAAGGCAAGGCAGAGAAAAGGCATGGCTGAAAGCTAAGCATATTCTTTCATGGGTCTTGGAATTTTAAAATGATGTAGAAACATCAAGCCAAAACCCAGGTATGCCAAATGCTTTAGAGGTGCACATTAGAAACAGTAATGTAGAACTTACCAGGTTTTTTTTGCTCTCTGACCTTAAACTATTGCTTCACCCGAAGGTCCCCTGCCTGCCCCAGTGACCTGGTTGGTGTGTGAGTGGCACACCAATGTGCACAGAAAGAGCCTCTCTTCTGAGCTGGCCCGTGAAGCCAGGAGATGGCTTTCTGGAAGCGTCACTTGTGCTAAGCCACCACACCCGTTCCCGCTGATCTCTGGCCAAGCTGCCTCATTGGTGATACGGATCATGTTTTATGCAAGGGTTTCAAAGCTGCTGCTGCCTTTGCTGCTGTGGTGGCTCTAACCTGGCCTTTCATGTCTCAGTCTAGACAGATGCATGATTGAATAAAGGATTCATCCAAGCCCTGTGTCACATTGGCCATCTGGAAAGTAGCCAACCACTCATTTAGCAAATTGCTCCGTTTAAATGCAGCTGCTGTGTCTCAGCGTTTATGCTACCAAGACAGATCGCATGATTCCTCTGCCTTCATTTATCTAAGCCGCTCCTCTCAATCTGCCTAGGAACTTAAAAAGCCTGTTAATGCATGACAAGGTACTTGACCCGCATGATTTCCAAGCCAAGGGGGAGCATCCGTCTTGAGCTGGGCCATCCTTTCCTCAAAAGCAAGGGCACGTTGCCTGTGCTCCCTGTCTTAATGAAGGCTGCCTTTATTAAGAATTCCATTAGCTCCACAGCGCCCAGCCATCCAACACTGTAAATATTACCCTTTAGAAATGCACCCAGGGGCCTGGCGCAGGCGGCTGGCCCAGTAGCACGTGCTCGCCCTGGCAGTTGGGAGGCGACCTCGGACCTCAGATCTCTGCGGAGGGAAGAGTGTCATTTGATGGGTTGGTGCCTCTCTCCATTTGGAAAGATGGATTACAGTCGTTAGCAGATAATGTCAACAAAGCCCCTGAGATGATGTGAATAAGAGTTGGAAACAAAATGACTTCAGAATAGCAATGAGCTCTGAGGTGATTTACCTGCAGTTTCTTTCTTTCTTTTTTTTTTCTGGAGTAGGCATTGGAAGAAAGGAGACCACTAAGGCTAAGCAGCTTGCTATCTGGATGTCCCTGGTCACTTTGGCATGGTGCTGATTATCATCTGTTACGTACCAGGGTGAATAATCCTGGTGACCATTGTTTTCATAAATTGCTTAACTCATTTGGGGTCCTGGTATTATTGAGTCTGGCAGCTTGAAGTCAAAATCAGTGAGTTCATCAAATAAATATCATGTGCTCACCTCTTAGCTAGGCTCATTGGAAAAGAATGGCACAATAAATCATCTTTGCAATCAAATGCTTTGGCAGGAGGAGAAATACACAAAGCAAGATAAAATCCACAGGAGTATTCGTGGGTAGGACTATATGACTCAAATCCCAATGTAGGTTTAGGCAAGTTCACCTTCTGAACCTCAGTTTCCACATCTCAAAATCAGGTGTACATTTACCTTTTGGAGTTATTTTTAGGAGTGATCAAATCAGTACTTACATATAGTAATAGCTCAATAAATCCTACTAGTGATAGTTAAAAATACACAGTCTTGACTTTTAATATTAGAGGAATTAATGAGAATTACCATTTGGGACTAGAGCAGGTGAAGCAACCTTTATGGACCAGTTTGATCCTGAAAGAGAGATAAACCCTCAGTAGGGAAAGGGCATTGGATAAGTGGAATAATGCGAGCCAGACACAAAGATGGTGGGGCAGCTGGGCAGACCAGAGGAGAGAGCTCCAAATTTAGAGCATAGAAATGAAAATGTTGAATGAATGAGAGGACCCAATGCTGAAAGACCCTGAAAGTCAAGAAAAGGTGTCCTTGTGGGAAGCCATTAGTGGAATGCATGAGAGACTTCTCTTCAGCATGGTAGCCAGGGGAGAGACAGGCAGGCATTCTGAACCTTCTGTGGCATTCTACAGTTAAGCTTGCCTAATGCAAATGACCCACCTCTTCCTCTCTGCTAAGGAAATCCTCATTGCATCATCAGAAATGGGCAGCTCCCTGTCTGGAACTAAGTCAGCCTACCTGCCCCCGCCCTTCTTCCTTCCTTGGTAAAAAATGTTCGATGGAAGGCCTTTGAAGTTCCTCCATATACATAAAGCACACATGAGGTCCATTTTGCCAGAAGCCAAAAGCCAGATGCCAGATGCTAGATGCCAGAAGCCAGATGCTAGAAGCTAGATGTTAGATGCTGGAAGCCAGAACCATCTGGTTGCAGGCCCGTCCTGCCTGGCTTTTTAAAACTATTTTCTGTGTTCTGTGGTTATTCGCCATTTTATTTCTCTTAGCTTTTATTGTTCAGTCAGCCATTTCCCGATCAGGGAACCTCATCCCCATCGCCCACGTGGGACGTGGACGACATGTCCTGACCTCATCTCTGACAACACAGTACCATTTTTATTCTTTAGCAGGAAAGTGTCAGAGCAAGGGTTGGGAAGATTTACTTGGTGCCAGTGAATAGGGTGGTTTCCTGGAGAAATGCAGTGCTGGGAGATGGAGTCCAAGGCCAGGCACTCTCCAGGCCTGATGGACAAGAGGTTTGGTAGAGGTGCCACAAGATGGATGGGATGGAATAAAGCTGGTACTCCCTTCCACAGAGACAGACCCAGTGCCTACATAAGGTACCAGACAGACAGAAGGAAAAGGAAAGAAAAATGGATTTTATGGGGCACCTTTTCCATGTCAGACTAAGATGCTCTCTCAATCATTCTCATTTATCTAGCTGTAAGCATTGAACTTCAAGGAAAGGGCAGGTCTTGGAAACAAATAGAGCCATTCAACTTTCTAACTGGTGAACTAAAACCATAAATTTGATGGTATAAGTGTTCAGAGCGAGGTGACTGCAGAGCAGTCTATGTCCTCTATGTGCAAGGTCCTGACAGAAGAGGTGAGTCCCGGTTTGGGGTTCAGAAGAGAGAAGCATGAACATCATTGGCTTAGGGAAGACCGCTCAGCAGTAAGAATCGAAGAACTCCGAAGGACTACAGTGTTGGAAGATAAGAGCAGAAGGACCGAGAACCCCATCGTAGGGACCCAAGGACAGAAATAAGAGCCAACAGAAGCCATGGAGAAGATATGTCCAGGAGGGAAAAGGTGACCATCAGCCAAGCATCCAGGGAACACGAGGAAGATAAGAGACTGAGAAATTCCACATGACTGATTAGCAATGGAAGTGTGGTGAGAAAAACAGCAGTGGAGGAGCAGGGAGAGAGAAAATGATGCATTGACTAGGAGGAGAGACGGGGAGGGAGGGAAGTCGTCTATGGTGATTCCTTGAAATAAAATGAGTTTCTAAACGGTACTGCCATGGCATGAAACATTGTCAGAAGCCAATGAAGCTGATGCAATTCCCATTAATAGACTACGCACTGGAAAAATCTTCCATAAGGCACACTTGACACAGAATTTTTAGTGTGTGTCAAACTGCTGTTAAAAAAAATCCCAGCAGACTGAGATTCCATTTGTACCCACACTGAGGTCATTTAGCGAGAAGATGACCCTTACCTACCATGGCGGTGTCGTGCTGGGGACTCAGCTAAGGTCACGCTTGTTTCCCGGCTTATCTCCCCCAAGCTCAAAGACATAAATTTCTGTTTTTGTGAGCTTTTTCACTGTTGTGATTGAAAGACCTGACAAGAAAAGTTTATTTGGTGCTCACAGTGGCAGAGGTCTCAGTCTATAGAAAGCCAGATTCGTTGTTCTGGGCCCCAGGTGAGGCAGAATATCGTGGCAGAAGAGGAAGGGAGCTCAGGACATGACAGTCGGGAAGCAGAGACTAAGCTTAGCTCACCAAGAGCACAATACATTCCCCAAAGGCACACTGCCTACAAACCACCTCCTCCAGCCACACCCTACCTACTTACAGTCACCATCCAGTTAATCCTTGTCAGTGGAGTAGCACACTGATCAGCTTAAGTCTCTCATGACCCAATCATTTCACACCTCAATGTTCTAGCATTGTCTCACAGAAGATTTTGGGGTGACACCTTATATCTAAACTGTAACAACACAGGAAGTTTTAGTATGTTCTGTGCTGCTGCAAAAACCTCTGTTACCTGGGCCATGTCATTCAACTTTTCAGTCTCTTCTTCTGTAATATGGAAATTAAAAAGTTGCTGGCCCCAGAAGATGATTTTGAGGATTTAATGAAATAAAATATGCATATCCTTTAGTTAGGGCAAGGCCAGTGGCTATTTAGGGGGATATCCTCTGGTCACAGTGATACTGGAAAACACTACCCAAAGCTACCAAGAAATTAACAGAATGTATTTGACAACAGGGGAAGCAAGTTTTATTCTTGTGCATGCCCTGTTATACCCGTGTTTCCCACCATATCAAATGCTATTCTCAGTGCAGATCACTGTGAAAAAATGTACTGGAAGAAAAATACAAGCTTTTAGTGTGTGAGAAACAAATGTGTGGCCTTTTTAGTTCTGAAGGAAATTTATGATTTTTTTTCCTTTTTAAACTGTATTGCAGGGATGTGTGAACATTCTGTTTTTGGCATCTGTTGGTGAACTATTAAGGTAAATATTAAAATTTAAATGCAATTTCAAGAGAAGGGGGAAAGCATTTTCTTAAAAAAAAAAAAAAAAGGAAAAACAATCTCTTTTTGTAACTATTGCCATGGACAAACTGTTTTCAGGATAGTTTGGGATTGGGATTTACCTTTTCTTCTCATTTCTCAGATTGTAACTTCATATCCCCACCCCTGTTTTGCTCTGATACTCCTATTACAGCTATAATACAGACCTCCAAAGTTGTTGTATTTGTTCATTTAAGAAATGTTTCTGATGATATATTGGAGCATCCTATTTGATTCAGAGGTAAAGCAGTAAAAACAAAACTAGCCACAGAAAGAGCCAGGGTGGACATTTCAACTAAATATAAGATGTTCAGAGGATCAGGTATAATATAATCATCCTGTATAAGTCAGGATAGTCAAGCTGCATAACAAATATCCCCACCCCTGTTCAGTGTCTTCTCAAAACAAATTCTTTTCCTGCTCAAGTAGCAATTCTTTGTAGGCATTTGGTGGGTGGCCTCCACGTGGTGATTTGGGGACCCAGGTTCTCCTAAGGCTTTTGGTCCTCTGTATTCAGACAGCAAACTGGGGAAGACATCAAAAGAGGGGCCTGTGGGAGGATTTTATGGGCTATGGTTATGCGGGCTGTATGTCACTTCTGCCTATATTCCAGAAGCCAGTCTTGGGACCACCCTGATCACAACTTCACATCAGGAATGTGTCCTTTCCTCCAACCTAGCTTTTTGAATTCCTCTCCTTTACTGTGCTCAGATCCAATGCGTCTCTTCCAGCAAGTCCCTCTGATCACAGCATGTAGCCTTCTGTCTCTAACTCTCATGGTTTGTACCCACCAAAGGCCATTCCTATTCACCACTTCACTGCCAGATTTTGTAGGCATGTCTCCTATTTGCAACAGAATGAGCACTAGTGAGAGGACAGCCCCATTCTCTAGCGGGCACTCAGTACACAATTGCTGGGAGAAAGTGGCAGAATGTGCCACACCTGCCTGTAGCCGTGATCCCTGGCTGAAAGTTCCTTGTGGCTTGGCTTCAGCCAGGTATTTATCCCGGCCTCAGTGTCCTCATTCCCAATCCTAGGACAATAATGCCTGTACCACCTGTGTCTCCAGAGGGTTTGAGATTAGTCACCTGGCTCACCTGCACAGAGCATTCTGGGGGCCTCAGATGGAAAACCCAGCCCTTCCAGGAGGTGAACAAAATCTTGCCTTGTGTTGGCAGGACAAAGGGGTAGAGGAAGGGTCCCCAGGCTGCTTCTCAGAAACTGAGAAGTTTTCCTGCAACGAACAGGAAAGGGTAAGCTGGGGATGAACATCCCTGGCTTTTGCCTTTGAAGTTCTAAAAATTCCTTTCTCAAACCCAAAGGAAAGACTGGCTAAAATTATTCTGTGGTCGCAATGCAAGCTCTGCTTGCAAGAATATTTAGCTGCTCTGAAGATCAATTCTTCCTCAGTATTCTCTGGGGATTGGTTCTAGACTCCTGAGGATACCAAAAGTCAAAGGTACTCAAGTCCATGATATAAAATAGCATAGTATTTATATAAAACCTGTGCACATCTTCCCATAGATTTTAATCCACCTCTAGATGCAATGCAAAGGCTATGTAAATAATTGTTGGTTTGTATTGTTTAGAGAATAATAACAAGAAAAAGTTTGTGCATGTTCAGTACAGATGCAATTGTTTTCCAAATATTTTTCTATCAGCATTTGCTTGAATCTGAGGATGCAGAACCTGCAGATCCAGAGAGCTGACTGCAGTTGTCTTGCTCAGGACCTTAATAAACCCATCCACTTGTCTCCTGGTGAATTTAGCTTTTGCTTGGGACTCTGGTTGGCTCCCGGAATGTTGTTCAAGCTGAGTGGAGTAAGCACAGTAAGCAAGCTCACAGGCTTGCTCAATGGAGCGGCCCTGGGGAATCCCCATGTTGATAGGTGGCTCTGTATCATGATCTCCTTTGGCTTCAGCTTCCCCAATTCCGAACCCAAGAGCAAATACAGGCTGTGTCTTTAAAGCACTAAGAGAATCTCATTGTTAATACTGAGCACCAGCACTATACACTAAAAACAAATACTGACACATTCAAAATAGCCTCTTGGTGAGGAGACCTCAGATTCCTCTGGATGAAAGTGTCATTGGAGATGTTCAGCTGTTGGATAAAGTTGAAAGCACCCTCTCTGTGGACCACCTCATTTTCATTTAAGAGGAAGGAAGGAAATTCCTTCTGGAGACGGTGTGTAGAGGTCCAAGTGTTTCTTGCTGTCTTGTGTCTTTTCTACCAGTGGGCATGCAGGAAGGGAACACAACACGCTTCCTCCTCAGTGTCCCCCAGATTAGTTCTGAGATGACAAATGTGTGCTTTCATGGGATGACACATTCACAGAGGTGTTCACAGGTGCCCTGGGAATAGGTGTGATTGCCATAAGGCACCTGTCCACACACAAAGTGTCAACAACAACTGATGTCCCCTGCCAGGGAGCTGCCACCCACATACAGCTGTCAGCCAATGGCTGCTCATTTCTGTAGAAACGTTTGCGAATAGTTCTTGGTGAACAGGAGCTCCGAGGAGAGCACTGCCATGGCCTAGGAACTGGGTGAGACGCGGTCACGCTCAGGACATGGTGAAGTGCCGAGGTAGGATTTGCTGGTGAAACGTGCAGAGGTCTTTCATGAAACACAAGCTCACAGACACAGATGCCCACAGAGAGGGTGACCCAGAGAAGGCTACGCTACCCCACACAGCACCCAGTACCACTCATGACACCAGCAGATACCTGACATCACCCCCACAAGCCCCCCTTACACACCACACAGAGACTTTAATGATACACTGAGCTGCCCTGAAGCATCTCACAGCACAACCCTAGTGCCCCGGCGACTCCTCCAGCACATCCTCCTCAGATCCACTTGTGTTACACGCCCAAATGCATCTCCTAATTCCACCCCACGAATATCTATGCTGACACACAGGGCACATGCCATAATCACACTCCAAGCATCCCTCCTAGTGCCTAATACATCCCCCCCCCACACACACACAAGTACACACACCTTCTAGGTGCACACAGTTACCCACACATCCCCTGTGCACATACACACATGATCACCAACACTGATCCTTTAGACACACAAAGGCACCCACATACATACATGCACACACACACACATGTACACAGATACTTGGGGCAACCACAGAACATAGATTCTCTGTGTACACACACATGATCACCAATACACATCACCTATGCACATATATAGTAACCCCTAAGGATCTCCTGTGCACACACATACATCCACCCACACAGACCCTCTGGACACACACACCTAGTCACCTGCAATGATTTCCTGTGCACACAGTCACTCACTCAGATCCCTGTGCGCACACAGGCACAGACACAATTCAGACATACTAGCAAGCCCCCACCCTGCCCTGGCAATGTCTCACCCCACCCATGCAGATGTGCCCCGACTCAGAAACCCTCCCTGCACAGAGCCCTCCACAGGGACCCCATAGAAACACCCTCAATCAGCTGGATACAGACACTTACTGGCCTGACCAACTCGGATGAAGACGCAGACACACAGGCATCCCACTCCCTTCTACAATTTGTTATTTCAAGCAATCTTCTAGCTACAATCTTGGAAAATCAATAAGAGCCATTTATTGCGAACAACCAGGACCACAGTATATAGTACTCCAGTCACAGAATGATGGAACAAAAGAGTGTTCCAGTGAGATCAGATGGTGTGTCCTCCTGTCGCTCTGGCTGGCCCATGAGGAAGCAGGCAGCGTCGACCTCTCTGTGCCATGATTTCCAAGAAAAAGCAGCACAGCTCACAGACTGAAGTGTGGCTTCTGCTGAATGCCAGGTCCATGGTGTTGCCAGCAAATAATCTGTTCTGACCCCTGCGAGGTAGACAGGTCCTCGTCCAGCTCTCAGAGACAGCTGTCCCTCTGCTGATGAGCTTCGCTGGGGCCTCTGCACAGCTCGGCAGCTGGCTGTCCTCACAATCCAGTTTTTTTTGTTGTTGTTGTTGTTGTTGGTTTTTTTTGGAAAAGGGAGATAGTGCCTCCAAAAAATCCTCAAGATTTTCTTAGAAAATAGGTTCTTCCAAAGAGGGCAGAGGATGGTGGGTGTTCGAAGGAGGAGGGGACAGACGTGGGAGATCAAAAAGGGATGGATAAAGGGATTAGAAAGCAAGAAATAGCCCTGACCAGCTGGCGGCCATCTGGGAGCCGTGAAGAAAAGGGAAGGACAAAGTTGTTGAGTTTCTAGCAAGTGGGCATGGTTTATCACAAGAGGCCGTTACTGCTCTGAAGAACTGGAAAGAAGTCAGATTCTTGCCAGCTATTAAAGAAATGTAAAAAAAAAAAAA
>PVHX01017187.1:0-40834 GCA_004024805.1 Geosciurus inauris | reverse complement strand
CCTGTCTCTAAACAAAAATACAAAATAGGGCTTGGGATGTGGCTCAGTGGTTGAGTACCCCTGAGTTCAATCCCTGGTACCAAAAAGAAAAATGAAAAAGAAAAGAAAGAAAGAAGAGAAAACAAAAAACACCCCAGGAAAAGGAAAAACTATGAGACACTCTAAGGTTCTGTTCAACTGGAAGCTCAATGAGATTTAACATTGAGACTACCAGAAGAGCTTATATATGGTCACAGTACGGAAATTAGACAAGTGATGAGTCATGAAACCAATCTAATAGAAATAAAGAGAAGAGGAGAAATTAAGCGGTATTCAACAAGGCAGTGGTTCAGTCATACAATAGAAAAAGAAATCACCCTGTCTGCACTAACCCATGAATCACCCCTCTAGTAACCATTGACCATCAGTCAAAGAACTGGATATTAGCTACAAAATCAAAATCAGCTAAGAAATTTTAACCTCATAAAAGGCTATGGAATATGGGGTGATGACAGACTCCTGATAGATTAAAATAATAAGAATAAAATTTGGCTATATAAATCTATTATCCAGAGCAAGTTTCAAGTCTTCTTATCCTATTCAGAACTAGTAATCCTCAATTTATTGTCCATGATTGAAGGAGACAAATATTTTGCTATTTTTCCTATTTCAATTTCCTGTTATGTAGTATTCTAGGTGTACTTCCCATATGATGTCCTATATATACTTTCTGTACAGGGACTATTTCATCAACCTACTTCAAAAACTAGTTCATAGCCCGGCGCGGTGGCTCAAGCCTGTAATCCCAGCACTTTGGGAGGCTGAGACAGGAGAATCGTGAGTTCAGAGCCAGCCTCAGCAACAGGGAGGCTCTAAGCAACTCAGTGAGACCCTATCTCTACATAAAACACAAAATAGGGCTGGGGATGTGGCTCAGTGGTCGAGTGCCCCTGAGTTCAATCCCCAGTACCAAAAAAAAAAAAAAAAAACTAGTTCATATCTTATATATCGGGATATCTTCCATAGTTCTTAATAAACACATAACTAGTAATGAGCCTTAAGGTTTTATTGTTTCTGTGGTGCTGGGGATTGAACCTAGGGCTTTGCCTACTAAACAAGTGATCCATCGATGAACTACAGGGTCTCATTAAGTTGCCCAGGCTGACCTCAAACTTAAGATTCTCCTGCCTCCATCTCCTGGGTAGCTGGCATTACAAGTATGCATCACTGTGCCTGTCACCTTAAAGTTGTTGTTGTTGTTTTTAACATACCATATTTTTCCATGTGTTCTTTTCCAGCAGAACCAAACATCTGAGGAGCAATTGGGTGGGCAGAAAATCCATACTTATTGACCAAGACTTCAAAATGTTTATCAATTGGATTGGTCCTATCTGAAAACTAAGAGGTAAAAAACAAAATTTAATATGTAAGAGCATGGTAAGTGTCTCTTTCAACTACTACACTATTTGAAAGACCTTTGCTTATTCTAAGAACATAGTAAACCAAAAATGGTCAATGTAAATAAAATCATCAGAAAATCCTTTGCAGGAAAACATGGGAAGAAGAAAAATACTCAAACAATCATAGAAGTATTAATTATTTAAAAAATATTGATCAAGCATCCAAGATGTGGTAATAACTATTCAAGGTTCAGAGGATAGAGGAATGAACACATCAATTAAAGATTCTGTTCATCTGGCATTTACATTCGGCGGGAAGGAGGAAAGAAGGTGATGAAGACAAGAATAAGTTGAAATGTAAATAATAATGCTATGAAGAAGAATATATCTAAGGAAAAGGATAAAGACCGAAGGTAAGAAGTCCTATTTTATAGACAATGGTCAGGAGAGGTCTCATTAATAGTGACATTTAAGCAGGGATGCAATTGAGTGGGGAGTAAATTATTTAAGTAATCTTGGGAACAGAACATTCTAGGCAGATGGAATAGCAAGAACAAAGATACTAGGCAAGAGCATAATTAGGTGTTTCAGAGAAGGAGCTAATCAAGATAAGGATAAAGTGATGCACATAAAGTATAACCACATCTGTTTTCATGTTTCTAGAAGAGAAGATCAAAATTCCCCACTGCAAATATTACACAGAGGGAAAGCTAACCGTTTGGTCAGTTCAACTACTATTCTACCATACACCTTTGTATGCAAACCCCATGGTAACACATAGCCTCCACAGAATAAGTAAACATTCTGTAAATAACTGTTGAATAAATAAAGATAATTTTCTGGTCCACAAGGGTTTCTGAAGGGGATACTACTCAGTCATTTTCTTTTTTCTTTCTTTCTTTTTTTTTTTTTTTTTTTTGGTACCAGGGATTGAACTCGACCACTGAGCCACATCCCCAGCCCTATTTTGTGGGTTTTTTTTTTTTATGTAGAGACAGGGTCTCACTGAGTTGCTTAGCAAGCCTCACCATTGCTGGGGCTGGCTTTGAACTCACAATTCTCCTGTGTCAGCCTCCCTAAGTGCTGGGATTACAAGCGTGAGCCACCATGCCCGGCAGTCATTTTCTTTGATTAAGAAAAAAAAGACTTGGGTCTGGGGTTGTGGCTCAGAGGTAGAGCACTCACCTAGCACGGGTGAGGCACTGGGTTCGATCCTCAGCACCACATGAAAAAATGATAAACAATAAAAAGAAAGTATTGTGTCTGCCTACAACTAAAAAAATATTTAAAAAAAGAAAAGAAAAAAAGGCTTAAAGGAAGAAAATAAATAAGTAAATAATTTTAGTAGGATATGATTAACAACGTTGACAATCCAAAAGATCAAGACAACTGAATTGATAAATGAATCTTGTGGAATCTCTGAGCATAGAAATCTTAAAAATAAGAATATAAAATTAGGGCTGGGGTTGTGGCTCAGTGGTAAAGTGCTTGCCTAGCATATGTGAGGCACTAGGTTTAAATCTCAGTGCCACATAAAAGTAAATAAATAAAAATAAAAGTTTATCCACAACTAAAATATATATATATATTAAAAAAGAATATATAATTATGCATTCAGGTGACAACAGGAGACATTTTTTTTCCTGGTGAAAGAAATAAAAATCAAACATATCAAAAACATACAGAAAATGATTTTTAAAAGGTTATAAAAGAGGGGCTGGGATTATGGCGCAGTGGTAGTGTGCTTGCCTAGCACGCATAAGGCACTGGGTTCGATCCTCAGCACCACATAAAAATAAAATAAAGATATTCTGTCCACCTACAACTAAAAAATAAACATAAAAAAAGGTTATAAAAGAAGAATGCCAATTAATATATGACTTCTGTTTATATGACTACAATGGACTAACAGAAACCATGTTTGCCCTTCTCTCCATCTATCTATCTATCTATTTATTTATTTATTTATTTACTTTTGATACTAGTAGCATTTGGTACCTAACTGGTAGCATTTGATGATTTTATAGTGTTTATACTCCCACTGTGGACAATTCTGAATCAATGGATGTGACTGAAAGCAAAGATGGTAGATATGTATAATAAGATCTTGCACACTGGCACAAACCAGTAAGCACAAATTTCAGCTCACCATGCATTTAAACCCAACCATATTGACAACTGCATGAAACTGAAAGGATATAAAAAGCCAACTTAACAGGCAGAGATTATCCAAAATATACAAAGAATGCCTAACACTTAAAAAGAAAACAACTCAATTGCCAGATATATTAGCACATATCTGTAATCCCAGTAGCTCAGGAGGCTGAGGCAGGAGTATCTCAAGTTCAAAGCAGCCTCAGCAACTTAGCAAAGCCCTAAGCAACTCAGTGAGACCCTGTCTCTAAACAAAATATTTTAAAAAGGACTGGGGATATGGCTCAGCAGTTAAGCACCCCTGGGTTCTATCCCAAGTACAAAAGAAAGAAAAAGAAAAAAAAGCTCAGTTAAAAAATGGGCTAAACAGCTTAATAGACACACCTCATGGAAGAAGATACAGATGACAATTATATGAAAAGACACTTAACATCAATGTCATCAGAGAAGCACAAATTAAAATGAGACACATTACACAACTATTAGAATGAACAAAATCCAAAAGACTGACCAAACTCTGATGAGGATATGATACAACAAATATTCTCATTTTTTTCTGTTGAGAATCCAAAATGGTACAGCCACTTTGAAAGACAAGTTGGCTGTTTTTTACACAACTAAACATACTCATACCATACCATCCTACAATTACATTCCTTGTTTTTACCCAAAGGAATGTAATTTACCCAAAAAACATGTCCACAAGGAAACCTACATGCAAATGTTTATAGCAGCTTTATTCATAGATGCCCAAATGTGAAAGCAACCAAGATGTCTTTCAGGAAGTGATAGATAGTGTTACATCCAGAAAGCATAATATTATGCAATACAAAAAGGAATAAGATAGGATGTAGCTCATTGGTAAAGTGTTTGCCTAGCATGCATGAGGCCCTGGGTTAAATCCCCAATACTATGAGAGAGAGAAAAGAAAGAGAAGAAGGAGGAGAAAGATAGGGAGGGAGGGAAGAGGAAAGGAAGGAAGGAAGAAATGAGCTACCAAGCCATGAAAAGACATGGAAGACCCTTAAATACATATTACTAAGCAAAAGCCAATCTGAATAAGTCACATACTGTATGATTCCACAAATATAACATTCTGGAAAAGGTAAATTTATGGATACAGTAAAAATATCAGTGATTATCAGGAAGAGGAGGAATACATAGGAGTAGCACAGAGCATTTTTAGGGCAGTGAGACTACTATGTATATACTATAAAGGTGGATACGTGTCATCGTACATTTGTCAAACCTATAGGCTATACAACATCAAGCATGAACTCTAACGTAAACTGTGGACTTTAGGTGATAATGTGTCACTGTAGGTTCACAGACTTTAACAAACATATTACTCTGGTGAGGGATGTTTCTAATATCAAAGGTTAGACATGATGGGGCGGAGGCGGGGTATCTCTGTAACATTCCTGTCAATTTTGCTGTAAACCTAAAACTGCTAAAAAAAATCAAGTCTTTGTGGCTCAGTGGCAGAGCACTTGCCTAGCATGTGTGGGCACTGGGTCCAATTCTCAGCACTGAGTATAAATAAGTAAATTAAAGGTCCATTGACAACTCAAAATTTTTTTAAAAAAACATACTTAGCAAAAACTAGATTACAACACAACAGTAAGTGGGCAAAAGATTTGAACGACTACTAAATTCACAAAGAAGATAAACCAATAGCAAATAAACATATGACACCAGTAAATGTTAGGAAATACAAATTAAATTCAAAATAAAATACACTATACACCCATTGGTGTGAAGAATACTAAAAAAGAATGGCCATCACAAGAAAACTACAGACCACTATCTCTGATGAACATAGAGAAGAAAATCCTCAACATAATACTAGTGAATTGAAAGCAGCAACATATAAAAAGGATGAAACACCACACCAAGTGGAATTTATCTCAGTATGAATTCATTTAACATCTGTACAAAAACTAAAATAAAAACAAAAAACAGGCAAATATAACTTCTTCAACCTAATAAAAGGCATCTATCAAAAATCCACAGGCAGGGGGACTGGGGCTGTAGCTCAGTGGCAGAGCGCTTGCCTAGCATGCATGAGGCACTGGGTTCGGTTCTCAACACCACATATAAATAATAAATGAATAAAATAAAGATCCATCAACAACTAAAATAATTTAAAAAAAAAAAATCCACAGGCAGGACTGGGAATGTGGCTCAGTGGTAAAGCACTTACCTACCACGTACAAGGCCCTGGGTTCAGACCCAGCATGGCAAAAAAAAAAAAAAAAGAAGAAAAAGAAAAAAGTTTTTAATCAACAGGTAATATCATATTTAATGGTAAAAGACTTATAAGATCTTATGAGGTCAGAAACCAAACAAGGATTTCTGTTCTTTACCACTGCTATCCAACTGGAAGTTCTATCAATGGTAATTAGGCAAGAAAAATAAAATAAAATAAAAGACATCCAGATTAGCCTTACTTCACACCTTATAAAAAAATATAACTCAGAACAAAGACCTAAATGTAACAGCTAAAACTACAAAACTCTTAGAAGGAAACAGGAGTAAATTTTTATGACCTGGGATTTGTCAAAAGTTATCTTAGCTATGATGCCAAAAGCACAAGCAACAACAAAAAGATAACTTAATCAGGAGGCTGAGGCAGGAGGACCACACACCAGTGCAAGTTAGCCTGGGCAACTTGCACCTTGTCTCAAAATTTAAATAAATAAACAAATAAAGGGCTGGAATGTAGCTGTATGGTAGAATGCCGCTGGGTTCAATCCTCAGTACCATCTAACAATAATAATAATGATAAATATTGATAATAGAAATTGAACTTCATCAAAATTTAAAATCTTTGGGGCTGGGATTGTAGCTCAGCGGTAGAGTGCTTGCCTCACATGTGTGAGGCCCTGGGTTCGATCCTCAGCACCACATACAAAGCAATAAAATAAAGACATTGTGTCCATCTACAGCTAAAAAAATATTTTAAAAAAATTTAAAATCTTTGGCATCAAAGGACAACATTAACAAAGTGAAAAAACAAGTAAATGGGGAGATATTTGAGAATTAAATAAGGAGTTTGCATCTACAATGTATAAAAAACTTTTACAACTCAATAAAAACATATACCCTAATTTTAAAATGGACAAAGAATTTGAATAGACATTTCTCTAAAAAAGATAAACAATAACCGCTAAGCACAAGAAAAGATGTTCAGCATTAATAAATTAGGGAAATAGGGGCTGGGGTTGTGGCTCAGTGGTAGCGTGCTAGCCTAGCACGTGTGAGGCACTGGGTTCGATCCTCAGCACCACATAAAAAAATAAAGATATTCTGTCCACCTACAACTAAAAAATAAATATTTAAAAAAAATAAATTAGGGAAATATAAATCAAAACCACAGGAGATACCACTTCACACCTCTAGATAGCTATAATCAAAAGGACAAGTCAGACATGGCGGCGCACACCTGTAATCCAGTGACTCAAGAGGCTGAGGCAGAAGGATTACAAATTCAAAGCCAGCCTCAGCAACTTAGTGAGGCCCTAAGCAACTTTAGTGAGAGCCTTTCTCAAAATAAAAAGAGCTGGGGATGTGGCTCAGTGGTTAAGCACCCCTGAGTTAAATCCTAGTACCAAAACGAAAAAAATAAATGACAAACAATAACAAGTGTTGGCAAGATGTGGCAAAATTAGAGCCCCCATTACTGTGGACTGAATCGTGTCTCTCCCAATTTCATACGGGAATGCGCTAGCCTCACTCTGTGTTTGGAGATAGAACTTTTAGAAAGTAAAGTTTAACAGGGTTATAAATTTGGAGTCTTCATCCACAGGCATAGCAGTTTCCAAGAGGAAGAAAAATCTTTCGCTCCAAGAAAACTGGGTACCCAGTAAAGCTGAGTGAGGACACAGCAAGAAGGCAGCTATCTGTATAGCCGACTACAAGTCATTCCTCACAAAGAAATGAACCATCTGTGGTCCTGGACTTCCCAGTCTTCAGAGCTGTGAGAAATAAATTTCTGGCTTTAAGCCACCCAGTCTATGGTGTTTTGTTAGGGCAATCCGTGCAAATTAACAACAGCTTGGTAATTCATTGGATTTTAAAGAAAGAGTTATAATTTGACCAGCAATTTCACTCCTAGATGTATACTCAGGAGAACTGAAAACTTATCTCCATAAACAAAATTTTATTATGAATGTACATAGCAGCATTATTTTCAATAGTTAAAACATAGAAGCAACTTAAGTGTGTATCAACTGACAAATGAATAAAAAAAACTGTGGTATAAACTGACAATGGAATATTATTCAGCAATAAAAAAGAACGTATTACTGATATATATATACTACAAAATAGATAAACCCTGAAAACTAAGTAAAAGAAGCCAGACACAAAAGATCACATATGGTGTATGATTCCATTTATGTGTAATATCTAGAATAGGCAACTCCATGAAGATAGAGTAGAGGGCTGGGATCGTGGATCAGTGGTAGAGCACTTGCCTTGCATGCGTGAGGCACTTGGTTCAATCCTCAGCATCACATAAAAATAAATAAAATAAAGATACTGTGTCCATCTACAACTAAAAACAAAATATTTAAGAAAAAAAAAAAAGACAGAGAAGATTAGTAGTTGCCTAAAGCTTGTTTGGGAGTGGGCAGGAAAGGGGAAGGACTGCTAATATACAGAGTTTCTTTTAAGGATGTCAAAAAAGTTTTAAAATTAAATTATATATTTCAACTAATTTTGTGAAGATTAAAAACTGCATCTTTGAGGGGAATATGGGGGTGGAAATAACACAGGTACTTTCATAAACTCCCAGTGAAAACTTGAAGTCCTATAATCTTTCTGGTAATAACAATCAAAAGTCTTAAAAATGTGCATACCTTTGACTCATTCTACTTTTAGGAATATATCCTAGAAATAATTAATAATGTGCGCAAAAATGTATGTATAAAAGTGCTCATGTGTTTTGTTTGTTTTGTTTTGATGCAGCACTGGGGATTGAACCCAGGGACACTAACACTGAGCCATATCCCTAACCTTTTCTATTTTTATTTTATTTTTTTGGTACTGGGGACTGAAACCAGAGGTGCTTTACAGTGAGCTACATCCTAGTTTTCTTCATTTATTTGTTTTTTAAAATTTTGAGACAGGATTTCCCTAAGTTGCCCAGGCTGACTTCAAATTTCCAATTCTCCTGCCTCAGCCTTCCAAGTATATGAGATTACAGACACTTGGCACTGTACCCAGATGCTTACTGTACCTGGCTAGGTGTGGCTTAGTGTTAGACTGTTTACTTAGCATGCTTGAGGGCCTGGGTTTGATCCCCAGCACAAGGGAGAGAAATGAAAGAAAGAAGAGAAGGAAAGGAAGGGAGGAAAAGAGGGAGGGAAGGAAGGAAGGGAAAAAACAACAGTAAGTGAATATATTTTTATGATTTGAAAAACTAAAATAAAAAAACAATACTACTAAATGACAAAATCTAACTAAACAAGGGAGAATAAAAATTAAGAATTCTACAATGGGAAAATATCATTTAAAAAACAGCAATGGGGCTAGGGTGTAGCTTAGTGGTAGACTGCTTACCTAGCATGCTTGAGGGTCTGCGTTTGATCCCCAGCACAAGAAAGAAAGAAAGGGAGAGAGACAGGGAGGGAGGGAAGGAAGGAAGGAAGGAAGGAAGGAAGGAAGGAAAAAATAGCAGTAAGTGAAAATTTGGGGACCATTTAAATATAGAGGAAAAGATTAATCATGGGAATTATGGTTACAAAGACTGTATTATAAACTTTGTTAAATGCAGAAACAGACAACTAAGAAATGGAAGGATCTTAAATGAGCTAATTTTGATATTGTAATAAATATTAAAAATTGAGACATTTTACATTCTTTTCTCATACTGAGATCCTCTGTGTACTATATACTTACAGCTCATCTAACTTGGATGCAAATTTTTATCAGAAGTATTTGACCTATATTTTGATTTTATGAAATCTGCAGTTGTAAAAGGAGATTCACAAGCCTAAGTTATTTGAAACATATTTTAAAATTTGCTAATAACTGAATTGATCAATAATTTAAATTAATTAAAATAAAAAATTTAGTCCCTCAATGACCATAATTTAAGAGGCTGATCAGTAGAGTATTCAAGATGGCAGATCAGAGGAAGGCCACATTTCTAGTTGCTCTGTGGCTCAGGATTCAAATAGGTGCTCTTCTCAGTGAGGTGGGTGAAAAAGGGAATTCACTGAAATTCAATATCGGAGACTCTTCAGAAATTTGGGTGCACTGAACAAAGAACAAGAGTAGATTGCTGCCACACTGGTCACAGCAGCAGTCAGTGCTGCTTCACCACAGAGGGGACAGACAGCACAGAGAGAAATACAATAGGCACATCTGACACAGAAGAACCTATAGAACAGAAAAGCAGTCTGAACTTAGCTGACCCAGAGGCTGCACAGTGAACTGGTGTTTGAAAGGTTCTGGGTTTTCTCAACAGGCAAGCAGAGGGCTGATGCAGGGAGCCACCTTGAGGAGGCCATGTTGCAGCTTGCTCTTACAGGAGCCCAGGAGATCATAGCGAATATTGCCATATAGTCCTGGCAAGGGCCTACTATGTGGCCTAGGGTGTACCTGGCAGAACATGATTGAAATAGGAACAGAGAAGATTATACCCAGGGGGATTAAAGTCAGAGGTACAGAGGGGAGTGCACCTGCTTTCCTTTTGAGTCTGGCAGCTCACAGGACCAGCTGAAGAGGATCAGGAAACTGAAGAGGTGAGAGTTGATTACACTGAGGGACTGAGCCTGGGAAGGCCAGATTAGTGGGCAGCAGAGTGTCTGAGCCCTGAGTACATTGATCTAATCTCTCAAGAGTAGATGCAACCCAACAAAGTCCCAAAGACCTGAACAGACCTCATTCCCAGCCACCAGAACTCTCCACTTAGAGCTCTGCAGCAGTCCCGCCTTGGAATACATTGATCTGGTCTGTCCACACAAAACTACAACTGAGAGAACTTCTCATTCTGTTCCATCTTAGACTGGGGAGAAGGGAAACTAGAAAACTATTTCAACTAGCTTCACTTTTAGGCCACTCCAGCTGGCAGTTCAGTGAGTAACACAGAAAGACCAAGAGTCTAAAAAACCCCACCCCTTGTACTCTCTCAGGGGTACACAGCCCAAGAAAGAGAAAGGGACAGTCAGACATAGGCAGTGATCATTCCTCCTCAATTCTGATCACCTTGGTGAAGACAATTCCTTCATTTTTCACTACAAATCGTCTTTCCTCTTTGTGTGTATTTGTGTGTGTGTGTGTTCTTGCTGTGCTGATTGGTTCATGAGAGTGTGTGTGTGTTTCTTTTTTCTCATTTTTAGCATTTTGTTCTAATGCTATTTTTGGCTTTTGAGGATTAGGATTTTTTGCTTTTTATTTTTGTTTGTTTCTCTTATTTCTCTTCTCTTCTCCTCTAATAACCAAATTCTCTTGTTCTCTCTTTCCACTTTGTTTCTTTTATTTCCTCCATCTTTACAACCATTGGTTGCTACATCTCTTCTTCTCTCTGTTAACACTTAGAACATTCTAAACTTTCTTTTACCTTCTTATCACATTTTCTTTTCTCTTAACAAACTGTATTTTTACAATATTTTAGAACTATTTGGTTTATATAATTCCTGTCCCCACCATTCATGTTATTGCAGTTAGTACTGTGGATGGAGTAGTTGGTTGACATCTGCTATTTAATGTTAAATCTAATTCATGACTATTTGTTGTTTTTGCTGTTGGCAACTGCTGACACCACTATTCCTGTTTTTGTGGTAATTAGTGCTGTAGATGTTACAGTAGGCACCAAATGTTTGTTTCAATGCTGTATATTGTTTGCTTCTGTTGTTGCTAATGTTTGTTTTTCCCTTTTCTGTTTGTTTTTCCTTTTTCTGTACTAGGAATCTATTGGGACATTACAAGTTCAAAAAGTAGAGACTCTACTGCTGAGCTAAACCCAGCCAGGAGATAGTTTATCTTGTGCCATATACAAACTAACCACGCTCAAGTTTCTTTGTTTATGTTTTTTTGTTCGTTTTGTTTTGTTTTGTGATGGTGGGGATCAAACCCAGGGCCTCACACATGCCAGGCAGACACTCTACCACTGAGCCACATCCCCAGTTCCCACACTCAAACTTTAATGGTACTTTAATACAAAGAATGAAAGATGCCAGGGGCAGTGGCACACACCTGTAATCCTAGCACTTTGGGAGGCTGAGACAGGAGAATCATGAGTTCAAAGCCAGCCTCAGCAATTGCGAGGCACTAAGCAACTTAGTAAGACCCTGTCTCTACATAAAATGGGGCTGGGGATGTGGCTCAGTGCTCGAGTACCCCTAAGTTCAATCCCTGGTACCAAAAAAAAAATGAAAGAGACAAAACCCCAAAACTAAGTCAAGCCCCAATTAGTAATGGCTAGGATGAGGGTTCTCAGGTCCACCCAAGGATAGCCACTCCTACAGCAAAAACAGATTAACACAAAGACTGTGGACACCACACCTACAATGGACCTTAAGCTAGATCACCTCCCATGCCCCTTTAGAATATACACGAAGACAAGCAACCACATACCATTCTGTATACAACACAACTGTGAGATTGACAAGAAGGACCCTACTCTTTTGAGACCTACAGCGAAAGTGGAATCCTCACACTCTAACACACCATACACTGTATCAAACACACTAATCACCAAAGAGCTAACAGGAAAATTATACTCCTAAACCCTTTTGGAAATACATTGAAAAATTAACAATACCTGATATCCCAGAACACTTCAATAAGAGAAGGCTATATCATAAAAAGGCCCAAACATAAGAATGGAAGAGAAATAATCTGAACAGATGCATAAACCCAACACAGGAATACATGAAATATGAAAAAACAAGGTAACACAATGCCTCTTAAAGTTCTTAAGTCACCAGTAACCAACTCCAAAGATACTGAAGTAGATGAAATACCATAATAAAGAATTCAAAAGAATGATTATGAAAACTATCAATGAATTCAAAAGACTATAAAAAACAACTCAATGAATTAAGGAAGTCAGTACAGGAGATGAATGAGAAATTCAATATGTAGATAGAGATGTTGAAGAATAATTAAGCAAAATTATTGAAAAGGAAAGACACAATAAATCAAATAGAATGTTCAATTGAAAGTTTCTCTAAATAGTTCATGCTAAAGAAAGAAGAATCTCAGAGTTGGAAGATAAAGTGGTCAGTCTTGAACATTCAAACACCATGGAAAAGAAAATAAATAACTATGACCAGAATATACAAGAACTCTGGGACATTAAGAGACCAAATTTAAGAATCATTAGAATCAAAGAGGGTTGGGAGAGGCAGGCTAAAGTCATGAATAATCTCTTCCAGAAAATAGTAACAAAAATTTCCAAACCTTGAGAATGAGGTGGACATTCAGATACAGTATACATACAGAACCCAACATAGACAAGATCAAGAAACAAAAAACAAAACAAAACAAAATAGAAACTTCTCCAAGACACATTATAATTAAAATGCCAAGCTGGGTGTGGTGGTGCACGCCTGTAATCCCAGCACTTTGGAAGGCTGAGATAGGAGAATTGTGAGTTCAAAGCCAGCCTCAGCAATGGTGAGGGGCTAAGCAACTCAGTGAGACTCTGTCTCTACATAAAACACAAAATAGGGCTGGGGATGTGGCTCAATGGTCCAGTGCCCCTGAGTTCAATCCCCAGTACCCCGCCCCAAATTAAAATGCCAAACATACAGAACAGGGTATAATTTTAAAAGCCTCAAGAGAAAAACGTCAGGTCAGATTTAGAGACAAGTTGATCAGAATTATTTCCAGTTTCTTGGCATGAACTCTAAAATCCATGCAGGCTTGGAATGATACGTTCTCCAAGCCGTGAAAGAAAATAATTGTAAACCTAGGTTGCTGTATCTAGCAAAATTACCCTTCAGAATCAAAGAATAAATAAAAATGTTCCAAGATAAGCAAAAACTAATGACTATTAAGTCAGCACTACAGAAAATACTTTCTGAAATAATACACACAGAAGAAATAAAAAACAAACCTCAGAGCTCACAAATGAACCAATCTCATTTGAAGAGTAGCTAAGCAAATGAGAAATAAGACCAAGTTAAGCGTTAGAAATTAATCAAGATGGCAGATATTAATAAATATCTCTCTATAATAACATTGAATGTAAATGGTCTCAACTCTCCAGTTAAAAGACATAGGCAGGGGCTGGGGATATAGCTCAGTTGGTAGAGTGCTTGCCTCGCATGCACAAGGCCCTGGGCTCAATCCCCAGCACAACCAAAAAAAAGAAATAGGCAGCAGAATGGATTTAAAAACCAGATCCAACTATATGCTGTCTGCAGGAGATTCACAGGCAAAGACAGCCACAGGTTGAAGGTTGAATATTGAAAGTGAAAGGATGGAAACTGATGTAATATATGCAAATGGAGCCCCCAAATAAAGCAGACTTCTAGCCAAAATTAATCAGAAGATACAAAAAAGATCACTTCATACTGGTAAAAGGAACAATTTACAAGAAAATATAATGATAGTAAATATTTATGCCCCAAATATTGGCACAACTAATTATGTAAAACAAATTATTCATCTTAAAGATTCCGATAGACCCTAATACAACCATCCTTGGTGATTTCAATACATCCATCTCGATGATAGATAAGTCACCTAGACATAAACTTGATAAAGACTCTTTTTTTTTTTTTAATATTTTTTAGTGTCAATGGATCTTTATTTTATTTATTTGTATGTGGTGCTGAGAATCGAACCCAGTCCTCACACATGCTAGGCAAGTGCTCTACCACTGAGCCACAACCCCAGCCCGGTAAAGACTCTTTAGACCTAAAAAAAGTATAAATCAATTGGATTTAATAGACATCTATAGAATATTTCATCCAACAGCCAAATTCACTTTCTTCTAGTTGCTCATGGACCCTTCTCTAAAACAGACCATATCTTAGGCCACAAAGTAGCTCTTAGCAAACAACTCAGTGAGACCCTTGTCTAAAAATAAAAATATAAAAAGGGTTGGGGATGAAGCTCAGTGGTAAAGTGCCCCAAGGTTCAAATCACAGTACCAAAAAAAAAATCCAAAACCAGTTGAAGGAAGGAAACAATTAAGATCAGGGTTAAAATCAATGAAAGAGAATAAAAAATACAAATGATCAATGAAACAGATGAATCTTTGAAAACATAAATAAGATTGAAAAACCTTTAGCCAAACTAACCAAAAGAAAGAAAAAAAGACCCAAATTAATAAAATTAGAGATGAAAAAGGAGAAATTACCACAGACATCACAGAAATCCAGCAGATCATTAGGTACTATTTTGAAAACTTATAGTTCAATAAGTTGGAAAACCTAGAAGAAATGGATATACTTCTAGCCACATATGACCTTTCAAAATTGAATCAAAAGAACATAGAAAAACCTAAACTGATCAATAACTAGCAAAGAGAAATAGTAAAAAAAAACAAAACAAAAAACAAAAACTTTCCAACAAAGAAAAGCCTAGGACCAGAAGGATTCTCAACTGAATTCTACTAGATCTTTAAAAGAAGAACTAATACCAATTTCCTCCAATTATTCCATGAAATAGAAAGGGGTGGAACTTTAACTTTCCAAATTCATTCTAGGAGAGCTGGGTACAGTGGCACATGCCTGCAATCCCAGTGGCTGGAAGGCTGAGGCAAGAGGATTGTAAGTTCAAAGCCAGCCTCAGCAACAGTGAGGTGCTAAGCAACTCAGTGAGACCCTGTCTCTAAATAAAATACAAAATAATGCTGGGGATGTGGCTCAGTGGTTGAGGACCCCTGAGTTCAATCCCTGATACTCCCCCCTGCACACAAAAAAAATTCATTCTATGCAACCAGTGTCACCCTGATACCAAAACTAGATAAAGACATATCAAGGGAAGAAAGCAGCAGATCAAAATCCCTAATTAACTTAGATGCAAAAATCCCTAATAAAATATTAGCAAATCATATTCAACAACATATTAAGAAGATTATACATACTGACCAAGTTTGTTTTATTTCAGGGTACAAGGATAGTCTAACATATGCAAATCAATAAATGTAATTCACAATGTGAATAGAATTAGAGATAAAACTTACCTAGTCATTTCAATAAATACAGAGAAACTCAAATAACCTACTACACTTTTTCCCCCCCAGTACTGGGGATTGAACCTACAGATGCTTAAGCACTAAGTCACGTCTCCAGCACATTTTTTTTTTTTTTTCATTTTCAGACAAGTTCTCACTAAGTTGCTTAGGGCCTCACTAAATTGCTGAGGCTGGCCTCAAACTTGTGAATCTCCTGCCTCAGCCTCCCAAGTCACTGGGATTACAGGAATGTGCCACTAAACCCAGTGAGAAGTCCTATGCTTTATTAACTCTTTCCAATTTGTTGAATGGAATTCATTTATTGAATGAATGAATGAATGAAATAGATAAACTAATCTCAAATTCAATAATTTGACCTCTTTGAACACCAATTTCATCATTGCTTAAAAAAGAGCTTGAACTAAATAACTCTAAGATTTCTTACTGTTCTAAAATACTAAGATCTATGTGTACATATATGGTGTCATCTTTCAGTTTTTGGGTTGTATCACTTATTAAATAACTGTAACAAATTAGGCTTTATATTGCTTACTAACAGACTCTATTTATGATAAATGGGCAAAGTTTTCTCATAAAAATTCCAAAATAATAAGTGAGACTCACTTTTGTTTCAAGACTTCCCTTACTCATCTTCTCAAAGCCAAGAGCCAAGGCACAATCTGCCATACCTTAAAGAAAAATGTAATTATTTTGAAAATTCAAATTTCCAGATATCCGATAAAATAACATTAAATATTTCAATTAAAATAACTATAACAATTTATATAAAATGCAAAAGTATAATTCTACAAAATTTTTAAGTGAAAAATTACACAGAAAATTCTACATAAGAAGAAAAATCATTCAAAAATAAATTCTAGCTGGGGTTGTGGCTCAGTGGTAGAGCACTTGCCTAGCACTTGTGAGGCCCTAGGCTTGATCCTCAGCACCACATAAAAATAAATAAAAGTACTGTGTCCATCTACAACTAAAAAAACAAAAATTAAAAATAAATAAATTCTAATTCTTCTCTTGTGTCTCAATATGCTAATAAAAGTTTTGATCAGTAGGCATAGTGGTGCACACTTATAATCCCAGCCACTCAGGAGGCCAGCCTGGGCAACTTAGACTCTGCCTCAAAATAAATATAAGAGCTAGGGATATAGCTTAGTAGTAGAGCATTTAACTACCATGTGCAAGAATGTGGGTTCTATCCCAACATATCTCTCTCTCTCTCTCTCTCTCTCTCTCTCACACACACACACACACACAGAAAGAAAGAAAATTGATTAATGTGGAAATATGCTTCAATGAAAAATAAACATAAAAAACTAATCCCAGCCAGGTACAGCAGCGCACATGTGTAATCCCAGCAACTCGGGAGGCTGAAGAACAAGAACATTGTGAGTTCAAAGCCAGCCTGAGCAAATTAGAGAGACACTTACCAACCCAATGAGACCCTGAGTCTAAATAAAATATAAAAAAGGGCTGGGGACTTGGCTCAGTGGTTAAGCACCCCTAGATTTAATTCCTGGTACCAAAAAAAAAAAAAAAGCTAATCCTGATTTTTAAAAAAAGTGTTCAATTAAATTTAATTTTAACTAAAAATTTAAAAGAATTAAAATCAAAATCTCAACAGAATTGTTTCTGGAAGGAGGGGACACCTAAAAATGATGTTAAAGTTCAACTGAAAAGCAAAACATGACAAAATTGCCGAATTTTTTTCTTCAAAGCCAGACATTATACTTATGATCTCAGTTACTCAAGGAGGCTGAGGCAGGAGCACTGCAAATTTGAGGCAAGCCTCCTGAGTAATGGGGATTACTGGTGTGTGTAACCACACTGGGCTTTGTGTGTGATTTTTGTTTGTGTGTGAAGGGGTGTGCATATGTTCTCAGTTCTTGTGGATACACATCATATGCTATATTTCCAAGTATTCTAGGGTCTTTTATTAAGCTTTCGATTCTCTTTCACCCATTCAATTGTTGATTACTGCTCTACTACTCAGTGTTTGTAATCTTACTGTTTGATAAAACTAGTGTCCCTTATTCCCCTTCCTTGTTATTTTTCTTTCTTTTGCTTTATTATTTATTTATTTATTCATTCTTTTCTTTCATGGCAGTACTAGGGCTTGAACCCAGAACCTTACACATGCCTCTCACATGTTAAGCAAGTGCTCTGCCACTGAGCTCTATCCCTACCCCTTTTTATTTTGAGAAAGGGCCTTTTTAAGTAGTGTACAAATTTAAAAATTGTTTATAGCAATGATATTCATAACAGCAAAAAATACAGAAACACCAATGTCCATCAACTGATGAAGTGATAGATAAAATACGGTATAGTCATACAAAGGAATATTATTTGGCCATAAAAAAGAAATGAAATTGGCTGGGATTGTGGCTCAGTGGTACAGCACTTGCCTAGCACATGTGAGGCACTGGATTCAATCCTCAGCACCACATAAAATAAAAAGATAGATAGATAGATAGATAGATAGATAGATAGATAGATAGATAAAGGCGCTGTGTCCATCTACAACTAAAAAATATTTTTAAAAAAAAGGAATAAGGGCTGGGATTGTAGCTCAGTAGTAGAGCGCTTGCCTCGCATGCGTGAGGCCCTGGGTTCAATCCTCAGCACCACATACAAAGCAATAAAATAAAGACATTGTGTCCATCTACAAAAAAGTTTAAAAAAAAAAAAAAAGGAATAAGGGGCTGGGGCTGGGGCTCAGTGGTAGAGCGCTTGCCTCACATGCATGAGTCACTGGGTTCGATCCTCAGCACCACATACAAATAAATTAATTAATTAATTAAATAAAGATATTGCATCCATCTACAACTAAAAATAAAAATTAAAAAAAGGAATAAAATACTGACATGCTATAACATAAATTAAAATATTATGCTATGTCAAAGAAATAACCCAAGGCCATATATTATATGATTCTATTCATATAAATGTTCAGAATAGGTAAGTCAACAGAGATAAAAGTGGATTAGTGTTTGCAAGGGGCTGAGGGGAAAGGGAAATGAGGAGCAACTGCTAATAGGTACAGGGTTTCTTTCTTTTTTTTTTTTTTTCTGTTCTAGGGATTGAACCCAGGTTCTTACACAACAAGGCAAGTTCTTTAACTTGTCCCCAGCTCTTTTTATTTATTTATTTTTTTTGAGACAAGGTCTTGCTAAATTGCCCAGACTGGCCTCTAATTTGCAATCTTCCTCTCATCTTCCCAAGTACCTGGGATTTTGGTGTGCAGTGCCATGCCCATCTTAGCATTTCTTTTTGAGTGATAAAAACGTTCTAAAATTAGATAGTGATGATGGCTGCACAAGTCTATGAATATAATAAAAAACACTGAATTGTATGTTTCAAAAGGGTGAATTTTATGGTACGTGAATTATATCTTAGTAAAGCTCTTTTAAAGAAATACATTATAAAGCAATTATAATATGGAGAAATGATTATAATATGAAGAAATGATTAACGGGCAATAACCTCACACTTATTCAAGTACACTAGACGAACAAGCACTTCTTACCTCCCTGAATCAGTTGCCGTGCCATAAACAAAGCAGTAGAACCAGTGGAACAGTTATTGTTGACATTGATTATAGGAATTCCAGTCAGTCCCAAACTGTGATAGATAGCCCTCTGCCCAGAGGTAGAGTCACCTATATAAAAAGAAATTAAAATTTTAATACTTACAATACAGGAATCATGGAGCTGCAATACAACATAATACTGCATTATGTTTTTTCAGTATTATGCCTTTGCCTAGCATACAACGTGGGCAGGACGTATACATTATTGACATCTGTTATAGTTGAATTGTGAAGTGTCCCCCAAAAGCTCATGTGTGAGACAATGCAAGAAAGCTTAGAGTTGAAATGATTGGGTTATGAGAGTCTTAACCTAATCCATGTTTTAATCCACTGGATGGTAACTGTAGGCAGGTAGGGATCGGCTAGAGGAGGTGGGTCCCTGGGGGCAGTGTTTGGGGTATATATTTTGTCCTTTTTGAGTGGAGTACCCCCCCACTCTTTTCCTCTGCCCCCCACTTCCTGGTGGCCATGTCCTGACCTGCTTTCCTCTGCCATATTATTCCACCATGATGTTCTGCCTCACCTCAAGCCCCAAGGAATGGAGACAACTATCTATGGACTAAGACTTCTGAAACCATGACCCTCAAATAAACTTTTCCTCCTCCAATTATTCTTGTTTGGTCTTTTGGTCACAGCAGTGAAATATCTGACTAAAATAACATCTTATTCAGAAACAGTTGTAGCATTAAGGATCATATACTCTTCAAAAATAAAAAATTGTCGAAACAAAGAACATATGTACACTTTTTTATAGAATACAGAGGTGGGAACAGAAAGAAATGATACTATAGTAGTAAATAATTCGATCTGAGTAGGGGTAAGTAATGAAGAAATATTTCATGAATACTTGCCTATTAGATACAATTTTGCTTTTTTAGTACTGGGGATTGAACTCAGGTGCTCACACATACTAAGAAAGCACTCTATCACTGAGCTATATCCCTAGTCTTCTTTATTATTTTATTTTGAGACAGGGTCTCACTAAGTTGCCCAGGCTGCCACTATTTTTAACATTTCATATATACACTCCACAACTTAAACCAGGTGTGGCAGCATATACCTCTAGTCCCAGCTACTTGGGAGTCTGAGACTAGAGGATTACATGATCCCATGAGTTCAAGACCAGACCAGCCTGGGCAACACAGTAAGACCAGGTCTCAAAAAAAAAAAAAAAGGATTTCACAACTTCAGAAAGTTTGAAAGAGCCTATGTACAAGGGCATTCCAGAAAAAAAAAGTGATCCATATTGAATACAAATGTGACTTCTCCCAAGTAACACCACCGCCAAGGCAGAAATGCTGGAGCAGTAAGGTAGATGCATCAGGAATCTTCACAGAAACAGCAAGGCTTAAGAATATCCTTTTTAATACACACATTTTGTTTCCCTTTGAACCAGTAAGTTTCCCTCATAGGATTCCCTTGATATTTTCAGATCTCAAGGAAATAAATAATAAGCACAAAAACTGATCTGCAGTGCTATTTCCTATAATATTTACAGTATTTTCATAACAACTAGAAATTTGAAGTAACTTTAAATGTCAAGAACAAGGTATCATTACTACCATCAACTAAGCTGCAGTATATTTCCAAGACTAGAACCCATGTGATCATTAAAAATGCTAATGAATTAAGGGGAAGATAACTAGTCAAAAGGCACAAACATTCAGTTATAAAATGAACAAGTTGTGGGGATCTAATTACAGCATGGATGGCAATGGATAAGCTAATTAACTTAATTATGGTAATCATTACATAATATCTACATATATCAAATAATCATTTTATACACCTTAAATATATTCAGTATTTATTTAATAATTAAATGCTTTTAAAATGCTATAAAAACATAGAACATCCTAAATATCCATTAAAAGTTTAGATTAGAAGCCGGGCGCGGTGGCTCAAGCCTGTAATCCCAGCACTCAGGGAGGCTGAGACAGGAGAATCGCGAGTTCAAAGCCAGCCTCAGCAATGGCGAGGTGCTAAGCAACTTGGTGAGACCCTGTCTCTACATAAAAAACAAAATGGGGCTACATAAAACACTGATGTGGCTCAGTGGTCGAGTGCCCCTGAGTTCAATCTCCAGTACCAAAAAAAAAAAAAGTTTAGATTAGCTGGGCATGGTGGTACACACCTTTAATCCCAGTGACTCAGGAGGCTGAGGCAGGAGGAATGCAAGTTTGAGGCCAGCCTCAGCATCTTAACAAGATCCTAAGAAATTGAGTGAGATCCCATCTCAAAATAAAAACATTAAAACAGTTGGGGATATAGCTCAGTGGTAAAGCACCCTTGGGTTCAATCTCTATTACCCGTCCCCCAAATATGATAGATTAAATAAAATATAATACATTTATGTATTAAAACACTATTTTGTTGGGGCTGGGGTTGTGGCTCAGCGGTAGAGCACTTGCCTCATATATGTGAGGCACTGGGTTCGATCCTCAGCACCACATAAAATAAACAAAGATATTGTGTTCATCTATAACTAAATAAAATATTTTAAAAAAACAGATTCAAAAGATTAAAAAAAAAAAAAACACTATTTTGTTAAAAAAGGCCAATGAAGCTCTTTTTTTTTTTTTTTTTTTTGGTACCGGGGATTGAACTCAGGGGCACTTGACCACTAAGTCACATCCCCATCCCTATTTTGTGTTTTATTTAGAGACAGGGTCTCACTGAGTTGCTTAGCATCTCGCCATTGGTGAAGCTGGCTTTGAACTTGCGATTCTCCTGTCTCAGCCTCCCAAAGTGCTGGGATTACAAGCGTGAGCCACCACACCTGGCTCAATGAAGCTCTTTATGATATGAATTTAAATCACTAAACAAACAAAAAACAGGATACAAAATAATACTTAGGCTACCACATGGGTAACAAAAGTAAAGAGAAAGAGAAATTACATACTGGCATGTTTATATATGCATAAATTATTTCTGAAAAGATAGCATTAGTAACTGGGAAAACTGGTTGCATGAGGCAAGAAAATTACAAGACAGGTAGACAGAGTAAAAGTGAGACTTTCCACTATGTAATCACTATATAATCCTTTGTATTTTTTAATCAAGTGAATATTTAATCCATTCCAAAAAATAAGCTTAACTGAAAAATGTTAATGATGGTAGAAGACTTAATGACATGGGAAATGTTCAATGTAGTAAAATGAGAAAAGCAAATTACAAAAAAAAAAAAAAAAAGACCTTATTTTCTTTAAGAGAAATCCTATGAACAAGCATATGCACACACACATACTCATTAAAGGATATACACCAATAAATCAATGGAGATAGGCTCTGGATAACGGGACTGGAGGTGACTTATTTCATCTTATGCTTTTTGGGGGGCTCTTTTATTAACAATTAGCATATGTCATTTTTCTAATCAAAAAAATTTTATTAGACACAAAAAGTCAATAAATACAAATTTTAAGACAACAAAGAGTAAAATTTATCTTCTGAACACTAACAGATGAAGATACCCTTACATGGTAGAATATGGATAATTCTTCTCTTTAAAGATCAACGTTTTTTTATTTATTTTATCTACTGTTCTGGCAATACAATAATGGCAAGAAAAAAAATTACACTAGGCCGATACATAAAGGAAACCTATAATGATAGGAATAGGACTCTGAATTCTGCATTTTGAGGCTTATAATTCACAAAAGCCTCTATCATTTACGTAATTGCTGTCAGATCTAGGTGAGTAATTTTTAGAACGCGGTTTACCACCTACCGTAAACATAGCCAACACACGCCTGCTCCACTGCTGAGTAAGGGATCTGCGCATCAGCTAACGCCTTCTGGCCTATAAAAACAAAAGGGCTGTGTCAAAAGGTACTTGAACTATTTGCTTTGCGTGCGAGTAAAAATTAAGTTCAGAGTTGCCTCAGGGTAAATTTACCTCTATATAATCTATGCTCAATTCAAATAAAAATCCTTCTCAAATCATCTTAGCTCTCTCCTTTTAGAAGTAATCATGTTTCCTCTAGGCTACAGCATTGCTTTTCCTTATCTCCTTCTTTGATACTTAAGACTTTGCATCCTAACTGCACACGTAACTCTAAATATATTAAATCCTAGGAATTTTAAAGCTCCATAATGGCAAGGTTCTATATCTTGTTCAACTGTGTGGCTCCATCACACATGTAGAGGGCAAAAGGAGACACAGTCTCACTCCTGGGGTTGGCAGGGGGATAATGTCGTGTTTGTTCTTTATTTTCCTACTACTGTTTGCAAAAGATTTACAATAACAAGTAAACAGACTTGATTAGACTCCTACTTCAGAGAAAGGCAGAAAATAATAGTCACAAGAGGAAAATTTATCAACACAGAATATAAACATTAAATGGTGTATACCCTAAGAAACAACAGAAGTTAACTAAATATCATGAATCTTCCTTTTGGGGGATGAGATATTCTGAATTCTTATACAGCGTATAAATATCGAGTTGCATAGTAAGTTGATACAAAATCTTAATATATATATACACAGGGTACTCACAGAAATAGGCAAGAACATCTAAAGAATAACCATAGTAACTTTTTTTGGTTTGCCCAGCAACAAGCTAACAGGAACTGGGATAGGGAAAGTTCCCTAGGATAAGGACCATGCCTAACCCTGGCACTTAAGCTTATACTATATGCTTCTTCCTTCCTCCATCCCTCTCTTCCCTTCTTTCCATTTATTTACTTATTTAAACCATGCAAAGAAGCTCTCATGTATGTCCTCTTTAAAGAGAGACAAAGAGGCCAGGCGAGGTGGCACATGCCTATAATCCCAGTGGCTTGGGAGGCTGAGGCAGGAGGATCACAAGTCAAAGACAGCCTCAGCAATTTAGCAAGACCCTAAGCAACTCAGTGAGACTGTGTCTCTAAATAAAATATTAAAAAGGACAAAAGGGCTGGGGATATGGCTCAGTGGTTAAGTACCCCTGAGTTCAATCCCTGGTACCAAAAAAAGAAAGAGAACAAGAAAGAAAATAATCAAAGGCGATCTCTACTAGAACTCAGACCCATAATTCAGGCAGCTGTAACCTGGTCCAAGCTTGTCTCTGAAGAATGCCGAATACATTCTTGTGTGGATTCTTCTCTCTTGAGTTTCAGCTCACAAGTATTCACCCAAGTCCTTTGCTTGCTAGCACTAACACTAGAATATATAATAACAAAGTGCACTCCCTCATATAGTCCTGCAGTAGCCTAGTAATAGAAAAAGAATTTTCAAGATTGGCTCAGTAAGGGCTGAGATTGTAGCTCAGCGGTAGAGCACTTGCTTCGCATGCGTGAGGCCCTGGGTTCGATCCTCAGCACCACATACAAAGCAATAAAATAAAGACATTGTGTCCATCTACAACTAAAAAAAATATTTAAAAAAAAAAGATTGGCTCAGTAAAGTGAAAAAAGAAAAACCACCATATAGGTGCTTAAAATATTTTTGAACATGATCATCCCTTTTCCAGAAAAGGAAGACATTAATTTTGTTATAAATCCAGAGGAGAGCAGATATTGAAATCTAGTTATCCATTTTTAATAACCCTACCTTTCTTTCCCACAAATCCACTTACCATTCCAACAAACAGCTGGATAACACATAAAATCAGAAGCCACTGTCTGTTCTGGCTATACATCGATTAAGAGCAGCCAAGGTTCTTTCCCTTTCCCTTTCTCTTTTCTAGCGAACCACTAGGCAATGTGCCACATAATTTCTTCCCCCTTGACTGGGTTCCTTTTGTGCTTGCCAGGCTGCTCCCCCACACAATAAATGCAAACTACACATTAAACTGTGAATATTCAAAGATTTAAATTTTCTCTATTACCTGCTTCTTTTGCCAAGTCAGGGTAATCTCTTGAATTCTCAACTCCAGGCTTCACAAACTAGAAAGTAGAAGAAAATAAACAGAAACAAGTACAATTAGAATTTTTTCCACAACAGAGCATCACAGAAATTCATTTAACTATTAAACATATTATTGAGGGCTGGAGTTGTGGCTCAGTGGTAGAGCACTTACCTAGCATGTGTGAGGCATGGATTTGATTCTCAGCACCACATATAAATAAATAAATAAAATAAAGATTCATCAACAACTAAGAAAAAAAAATTATCGAGAACTTGCCATGTTCCTCAACTATCGTTATAAATAACATACAGTTCTTGCCCTCTGGGAACTTCTAGTCTAATGTAAAACAGGCAATAACACTATAGTGTTATAGGAACAGAATGTTTTGGGGAAGACATCTACCTAGCTTAAGAGATAGCAGGAAGTGAGACAATTTTTCTTTGTGGAAAAAATGCAAATAATTAAATATAACAGATTCAAGCGCAATGAAGAAAATAGAAAGTGATAAGAACATAAAAGTAATTTAAGATCAGGGCTAGGGATATAGCTCGGTTGACAGAATGCTTGCCTAACATGTACAAGGCCCTGGGTTCAATCCCCAGCACCACAAAAAAAAAAAAGTAATTTAAGATCAAATGATAATAACAACTAATATTTATTTGGCATTTACGTGTAATATGCATTGTGCTAAACGTTTCAATATGTAATAACTTGTTTAAGCCTCACAACTTTGCAAACAAGAAAACAAAGGCACAGAGCTTAAACAATTTATGCAAGGGCACTCAACTAAAAAGAAATGGAACTGAACCATCAGTTTCACTCTACAGCCAACTCACGAAGGACCTTATATGCCCTGTTATGAGGTCCTGAAGACAATGGATTTTTTAAGGTATCATTTTATTGTTGTTATTTTTTTTAATATTTTTTTAGTTGTTGATGGATCTTTATTTTATTCATTTATTATTTTTTATATGTGGTGCTGTGTGGGAGAGAGCTGGCCTGGGCGTTTCCACAGTACATAATGTGCAACAGTATCAGGTTTTTCAATCATGTGGTTTTGGCCGTGGTTCCTTATTCTTGTTACCAATTGGGGATTCCTGTGAATAGCCGCAGGGTGCTAGTAGAATAGTAACACCCTGTAAGACTTTAGTGCACCCTGTAGTGCTTGCGGGATATAGAGCATCCTAGCATATATATAGACCCACGTGAGCTCAATAAAGGAGAGTCCTGTCTTGTCCTTCTGTGTGGGTGAGTGTAATTTTTATCGGCAGCTCCCTCGTGATCTTAGCTTCACTTTGTGCTGGTGCAGGCGCCGGCAGTGCTGAGGATCGAACCCAGTGCCTCAGGCATGCTAGGCAAGCGCTCTACCACTGAGCTATCTCCCCAGCCCAATAAAGGATTTTTTAACACAATGGAATAAAACAACAATGATATGCCACCATCTACTAGAAGAACAGTAAAACCTCAAAACAATGAAAATATCAAAGGTGGCAAGAATGTGAACCAATAAGAACCCTCATTCATTGCTTGGTGGGTTGTAAAATGGAACAGCCACTTTGGAAGACAGCTTGGCAGTTTCTTGTAAAATTAAAACTCATATATGATCCAATAATCACGTTGGCATTTACCCAAAGGAGTTGAAAAGTTATATTCACAGAAAAATCTACACATAGATGTTTAGCAATTTTCGTCATAGTTACCAAATCTTGGAAGCAACCAAGATGTCCTTCAGTAGGTGAATGGATATAGTACATCAAAACAATGGAGTATAATTTGGTGATTAAAAAAAAGAAGCTATCAAGCCATGAAAGGACATAAAGGAACATTCAATGTATACTAAGTGAAAGAAGCCAATCTGAAGACTGCCTATTGTATGATTCCAAGTAAATGACATTCTAGAAAAAAGGTAAAATTAGGAAATGAATAAAAAGATCAAGGGTTGCCAGGAGTTGGGGAGGTAGGGAAAGATGAATAGGTGGAGCACCAGGGCTTTTTAGGGCAATGGAACTATGTAGGATACCATAATGATGGATATATGTCATTATTAATTTGTTAAAACCCATAGAATGTACAACACTAAGAGTGAGCCCTAATATAAACCATGGTCTTTGGGTGATGATGATGTGTCATCCTAAGTTCACAGATTGTTACAAATATACCACTGTGGTGCGTGTTGTTGATAGTGCAGGAGGCTGTATGTGTAGTGGGTAGGGGAGATGGGATATGGGAAATCTGTGCTTTGTGCTCAATTTTGCTGTGAACCTAAAACTGCTCTGAAAAGTAGAGACTTGGATGAAAAGTCTTACATTTTAGATCCTTCTGCATGCAAAGTAGAGAAAGGAGTGAAAGGAGCAAGGCTAGAGGCAGGGGGACTAACTGGTATAATTCTGAAACAGTCCAAATGAGAATTGACCAAGACAGTAGCAAAAAAAATGAAAGAGGGGCTGGAGTTGTGGTTCAGTGGCAGAGCACTTGCCTAGCATGTGTGAGGCACTGGGTTTGATTCTCAGCACCGCATATAAATAAATGAATAAAATAAAGGTTCATCAACATCTAAAAAAAAAATTAAAAAAAAAAAAGAATGAAAGAAGTAGATGGACATAGAAACATAAAAGAAATAAAATCTACTGAACTTAATGACTGATTAGATAAGGTGAAATGGTTTGCTGATCAGTGAGCATGTAAAAAGAAATGACTTCCAAACATTCTTTTGACTGAAAACCCATAATAAGATACACTTTACAACACAATAAAGTATACACATAAAATCACAGGAGTGAAGCAAAAATTGCATAAATACTTATCCTTGTTATAGCATAAGTATTGTTAGATATAATATCTGGTATTTTATTTCGATTTTTCTTTTAATTCTAAAGGCCACCTTCGTTGATTTTATTACACAAAACACAGTTTGAAATACTGGATACTTGATAGTTTGGAATGCTAGATACTTGACTTAAATGCCAAACTAGTTACACAGGGACAAAATATATCCATTGAACTGAACCAAAACATTCAACATGTGTTCCTATCCCCGATCCATCCTAATCCTTCTCCATAGTTCTCAAATTAGGGATTCCTTTATACATCATTCACCGATTACAGCCAGATCATTTACAGATAGTACCTTCCATAAAAGCACTACGCTACACCCCAACAAGCAATATCCAGTAATAATTAAATTATCATCTATACAGTAAAGAACTATACTTTCCAATTTCTTACTGACAAGGCAACTTTTAAAAGGTTAGTCAAGCAAACACATACTTTTTCCCTTTAAAATGAAAGGCAAATTTAGATGGAAACTACCAAATGTCCTTTAATAGTTGACTAGACAAAATGTGATATTTAGCAAAGATTTGCACCCCCAACCTCTTGCAATACTGGAGATTGAACCCAGAGGCATTCTACCATTGAGCTATATCCCTGGCCATTTTTATTTTTTATTTTGAGATAGGATCTCACTAAATTACTGAGGCTAAATATTGAGGCTGGCCTGGAACTTACGGTCCTCTTGCCTTGGGCTCCCTAGTCTCCGGATTACAGGAGTGCACCTGGCAAAAATTCTCTCTTGAACATTCCTAGCTAGTCTCCCAAGCCCTCTTCTCAAATCTGAACACTAACATCGTTTCTAAGAGTCCAAGGCCATATCCTTAAATGACCCTTGCCCCTACTTCCAGTGCCTACTGCTTTAGAAAACTCAAGGCTCACACACACACACACACACACACACACTCACGCACGCACACACACACAGTATACACCTAAGGATAGACAGAGTATCTCCCAGTCTTTGAGAGAGGCAAAAATCCTAACTTCAATAACTGCCAGCCAGCAGACACAGAAGGCCCAATTGAATATTTGTTATTTTTCATTTCCTGGACTCTACTGAGCCCCTTTTGGCCCTCCTCCCTACCCTTCATTCTTCCTTTAAATCACCCAGTTACTTCTATAAAAAATGTAGCTGAATAATACAGGGTGGACTCCTCTTTCTACCAATTAGTTACTGCAAATTAAAAGCTATCCTTACCAATTTAACTGTGTGTCCAGTTTTATTTCTAATATACGTTACACAATGAACAGTGTTACATGAGTAAGAATAAACACACTGTAATTATGCATGAAATTACAGATTGAATCTCACAAATACAGTGTTGAACAAAGAAGCCAGAATTATCCATCATATCAGAATTCAGGTTAATAGCAACCCTTTGCTGGCAAGACATCAGTGACTCAAAGAGAGCACAAGGGCAACTTCTGAGATGTTCTGTTTATATTTGTTTCTTAATTATTTTTTAATCAAAGAAATGCAAAAAAAAAAAAAAAGTACCATGACTTATAATAAAAACAGCCGTCCTCTGTTTCACTAAGCCCTACAAAGTCTTACCTGCTCCTAAAACAGGCACTTTAGTTTTTTTAGGTATTTCTTCTGATATAAACAGCCTTCTAAATATTCTTATAGCATTACTTAGTTCTTCATCAATTTAAAAAGTTATATCATGATCTCTGTTATAGTTTGAATCTAGAATGTTCCCCAAGGGCTCATGTATTAAAGGCTTGTCCCAGCAATGTTTAGGGTGGGACTTTGGGGAAGTGAATGGACTCATCCATTGGTGGGTTCATAACTGAATGGACTATGAGGTTGTAGAAATGGTCGGACGTGGAGCCTAGTTAGAGGAAGGTCACTGAAGGAATGCCTTTGAAGGGTATGTTTTGTTCTTAGCCCCTTCCTCTCTCTCTCTCCTTCCTGGTCACCATGAGGTGAGCAGATACGCTCCATCGTGCCCTCTCTGCCATGATACTGTGCCTTACCACAGACCCTGACAAGAACAACTTAGAGGACTAAGTTGGACTCATGGTCTCAGAGTTCTGAGTCCATAGATGGCTGACTCCATTGCTCTAGGTCCAAGGTGAGGCAGCAGCACATCATGGCCAAAGGGCATGGCACAGGATAGCTGCTCACCTCAGGGCAGCCAGGAGGCAGTGGGGGAGAAGCCACAGGGCAGATGAACTCTTTTAGAGCACGCCCCCAGTGACCCACCTCTTCCAGTCATGTCCTACCTGCCTACAGTTACCACCCAGTGAGTCCATTCACATTAGGATGGACTGATTAGGTCACAGCTCTCAATCTAGTCATCTCACCTCTGACTATTCCTGCACTAACACAGGAGATTTGCGGGAACACCTCCTATCCAAACCATAACAAACCCACAGCTCTGGAGTCAAGTCAATTATGATTCTTTAATTTCTGAAACCATGACCCCAAATAAATCTTTCTTCTTTTAAATCGATTTCCTCAAGTATTTTGTCATGACAACAGAAGACTGACCGACTAACATTATCTCCTATAAAGACCAGTAAGGATTAGGTCTCTTGTGCCACCCCACATATACATACATATACATTTCTCCCATCCTCCTCACATAGTTGAATCAAAAATTGTTCATAATAGTCAGTGTTTAACTTATTTTTTACTACTAGCCAAGATGTCTACTTAGGATTACATTTCTTTTTCTTTTTCTTTTTCTTTTTTAAATATTTTTTGTTGTCAGTGGACCTTTATTTATTTATTTATTTATTTATTTATATGTGGTGCTGAGAATTTAACCCAATGCCTCACGCACGCCAGGCAGGCGCTCTACCACTGAGCCATACCCCAGCCCCAGGATTACATTTCTTTATTGTACAATTTTGGGTTTTGGGGGTTTGTTTGTTTGTTTTGGTACCAAGGATTGAACTCAGGGGCACTTGACCATTGAGCCACATCCCCAGCCCTATTTTGTGTTTTATGTAGAGACAAGGTCTCAGTGAGTAGCTTAGTGCCTCACCTTTGCTGAGACTGGCTTTGAAATGGCGATTCTCCTGTCTCAGCCTCCCTAAGTGCTGGGATTATAGGCATGCGCCACCACGCCCAGCTGGGTTTTGGGTTTTTTCCAGAATTACCTGCCTCATTTTTTTAAAATGTTGACCTTTTTATTTTAAAAAATAATGCAGATACAGGGAAAAAATGCACATACATACACACATATGCATACATATATGTTCTCCTGATTATTTTAAGACATATCCTAATGTAACATCTTTGAAACCATACCCAAATCACGAAATAGAACTTTGCCCACCACCCCAGAAACTCCTCCATGCACTTTATTCCTACCTCAATCTAACTCTTCTGAAAGTAATTACTATCCTGACTCTTATAGTAACCACTCCTGGAATAGTTTTTATTATCTAAGTATTCACCTATATTCATTATAGTTTACTTTACGCATTTAAAAAAAATATTTGGGGTCTTTTAATTCTCTGGGTCCCCCTCTACTATTAAAGTAAGATGCATCTGTTAAAGAACCAGTGCACTTGACCTGTAGTCTCCCAGAGTCTGGATTTTGCAGGCTGCATACTCACTGCAGTTCAATATGTATCTGTGTTCTCTATCTTTCCTTTAAATTGGAAGCTGGGTCCAGAAGCTTGATCATATGCCCTATCCCTTTACAAAACTATCTACCAATACTTACTGTATTAAAAATTAAAACTGAGGACATTTTAAATATTATTCAGAAGCTAGTGTGGTAGTGAACACTGTAATCTCATAACAAACTCATAGATAATACTAATGCCAATGCTCTGTAACCTAATTATTGAGAACAATTTTTAAATTTGCACAAGTGTCTCACTTTTTAATTTGCTTTTTATGTACCCACATCCAACTCTAGGACACTTTATATCGCTAAAGTCTCTCTTAAAGCCATATTTAACATGGTCAAATATTTTTTTCCTAGAGATGTTCCTCTTGGAACCATCCACATGTCTATCCAAACTGGATTGGTTTGTTTTCTAGGTCTTTATACAGCTGCCAACCTGAGATTTCAATCATTGTTCTCCTATGTTGGATTCACTATTTCCAAGGTTCAGTATCTTCCTTCGTAGTTTATTCCACCATTTTGTGCACATATTCTCTAGTTAGCTTTACGAGAAGGATTGTGTAAAAGATACATTTTATAAGCACTTGCATTTCAAAAAAATTTTCCTACTGTCAAAGTTGAATTAATTTATTAGGACATAGAAATCTAGCATGACAGAATTTACTCAAATTTTTGAAAACATTATTCTGTGTTTGCGGCTGAGAAATCAAATTCTAAGGTTCTGAAATTTCACAGTAATGTCTTGATGTATGTTTTCTTTTTTATTCATTAGACTGGAGTTTCAAACTGAAGCTGCCCTTCAGTTTGGGGAAATTTTTTATTATTTCTCTGATGATTTCCCAGCTTCTGTGTTCTCTATTCTTTTCCTGATATTCATTAACTGGATATTGGATCTTTTTTATTCATTCTTTAGTTTTTTTTTTTTAAGTATTTATTTATTTTTTTAGTTGTAGGTGGACAGAATATCTTTATTTTATTTTTATGTGGTGCTGAGGATCGAACCCAGTGCCTCCCGCGTGCTAGGTGAGCACGCTACCACTGTACCATAATCCCAGCCCTAGTTTTTTTTTCTTAATGCTCATTTAACTTTTTAAAAATTTTTAAATTTTTTAAAAGTTTTTTTTTTAGTTGTAGATGGACAAAATACCATTATTTTATTTATTTATCTTTATGTGGTGCTTTACATTGGATTCACTATTTCCAAGGTTCAGTATCTTCCTCTATAGTTTATTCCACTATTTTGTGCACATATCGAACCCAGGGCCTCACACGTCCTAGGCAAGCACTGTACCCCATCCCTTAATGTTCATTTCTTAATTCTTACTCCATCTGCCAGATTTCCTTTACATTTCCTTCTACTGAATTTTTTGGTTTTGCCCAAACGTGTTCAATTTTCTAATAGCTCTTTCTTATATTTGTTTTTTTTTTCTCATTAAACTTTTGTTTTAATGGGTCTCAAAATTCTGTGACAGATTTTTAGTCAAGTTGTTTCCATTAAAAAGTATTGATTTTAAAAAACTAATAACTTAAAACTGCCACACACAAAAAACAAATGGTCCACAAAACATTTTCCTTTCCTTCTGAAGGTTTTACGATACATTGTTATCATTAACCAGTCTTTTACTATTAAACTTAAATGGCCAATTGAGACAAACAGTTCTAAGGCCGTTTTTCCACCACTGATTAAGACTGGGGTGGCAGGTGTTAGGGGTAAGATTCATTTAGCCTTCTGGGCAGACTTGGTGACCTTGCCAGCTCCAGCAGCCTTCTTGTCCACTGCTTTGATGACACCCACAGCAACTGTCTGCCTCATATCACGAACAGCAAAACAACCCAGAGGAGGATAGTCAGAGAAGCTCTCAACATACATGGGCTTTCCTAGAACCATATCAATGATGGCAGCATCACCAGATTTCAAGAATTTAGGACCATCTTCCAGCTTCTTACCAGAACAGTGATCAATCTTTTCTTTCAGCTCAGCAAACTTGCAACCAATGTGAGCTATGTGACAATCCAGTACAGGGACATAGCCAGCACTGATCTGGCCTGGGTGGTTCAAGATAATCACCTGAGCAGTGAAACCAGCTGCTTCCATTGGTGGGTCATTTTTGCTGTCACCAGCAACATTGCCACGACGAACACCTTTGACAGACACGTTCTTGACATTGAAGCCCACACTGTCTCCAGGAAGCGCTTCCCTCAGCACTTCACGGTGCATTTCAACGGACTTCACTTCAGTTGTGACATTGACTGGAGCAAAGGTGACCACCATGCCAGGCTTGAGAACACCAGTCTCCACACGGCCCACAGGGACAGTACCAATACCACCAATTTTGTAGACATCCTGGAGGGGCAGACGCAAAGGCTTGTCAGTTGGATGAGTTGGTGGCAGGATGCAATCTAAAGCTTCAAGCAATGTGGTTCCACTGGCACTGCCAGCTTTACGGGTAACTTTCCATCCTTTGAACCAAGGCATATTAGCACTTGGCTCCAACATGTTGTCACCATTCCAACCAGAAATTGGCACAAATGCTACTGTGTCAGGGTTGTAGCCAATTTTCTTAATGTAGGTGCTGATTCCTTAACGATTTCCTCGTATCTCTTCTGACTGTAGGGTGGCTCAGTGGAATCCATTTTGTTAACACCAACTATTAGTTGTTTCACACCCAGTGTGTAGGCCAGAAGGGCATGCTCACAGGTCTGCCCATTCTTGGAAATACCAGCTTCAAATTCACCAACCCCAGCAGCAACAATCAGGACAGCACAGTCAGCCTGAGATGTGCCTGTTTTTGATAAAGTCTCTTGCTAGTCTCAAATTTCCACAAGGGGATGTCAATGGTGATACCACGCTCACGCTCAGCTTTCAGTTTATCTAAGACCCAGGCATACTTGAAGGAGCCCTTTCCCATCTCAGCAGCTTCCTTCTCAAATTTTTCAATGGTTCTTTTGTCGACCCCACCACATTTGTAGATCAGATGGCCAGTGGTGGTAGACTTGCCGAATCTACGTGTCCGATGACAACAATGTTGATGTGAGTCTTTTCCTTTCCCATTTTGGCTTTGATTTAGCAGTGGTTTTCATGACACCTGTGTTCTGGCGGCAAACCCGTTGCGAAAAAGCTTTATTTGTTTTTAATAGGATTCAGTGTTTTTTTTTTCCCACAGATGTGACATCTTTATACTTATCTTCCAAAGGCTGTTAGTTTTCCTTTTGTTCCCCACATGTCTTTTGCTCCATCTTATAAGGTTTTTTCCCCTAGTTTGTTGTTAAGTAAGGGATTATCTATGTCTTGTTGGAAACTTTCCTCAAATGTCTGGTGATTATTGGGCATAAGTTCATGGCCCAGTGATAGCACACTCACCCAGTATGTATGAGGCTCTGAGTTTGACCCCCACTGCAAAAATAAATAAATAAATAAATAGACAATAAAAAGCTCAAAAGAAACTTTAAGCATAAATGAAGCTTCTCAACTATGCCTTACTACAAGATGGTGTAGTGACAAGATGGCTTTTCTCTAAAACTATTTCAAGTAATTTTCCAAACCTCTGACACAAAGGTGATATATGTGTGGGTGCCAGTTTTCTCAACAGGGCTTAAAAGTATCATTGCTTATTATACAGGATATCATTTAAATTCCTTCTTTCATTTGGGCCTCATCCTTGTCTTCCATTAAGACAAATGGTATATATAGATGATTCTAGAGCCTCTTCATCTGCTCAGTTCTCTAGAGAAAATGGTTCCAAGCTCTGCTGAGGAAAGTTAGAGTCAGCTGGGCACAGTGGCGCATGACTGTAATGCCAGCACTTTGGGAGGCTGAGACAGGAGAATCGCGAGTTCAAAGACAGCCTCAGCAAGGGCGAGGAGCTAAGCAACTCAGTGAGACCCTGTCTCTACATAAAACACAAAGTAGAGCTGGGGATATGGCTCAATGGTCGAGTGCCCCTGAGTTCAATCCCCAGGAAAAAAAAAAAAAAAGATATAGTCACCAGGTAGTAAAAGAGACCTTGGAATCTGATTGTTTCATAGCATAGTTTTTCTTTTCTTCCCACCTTACTCAGTACCTACTATATCCTAGCCTTAAGCCTTTTGAAGTTCTGGAGGGAGACTTGACCAGTATTACCCCTTTTTCAGAACCTGGTTTGTGGGCTCCTCTGCTGGGTCAATGATCACTTGTCCATCTTTTAATTCTCCAAAATTTTTCTGACATTCCTCTGTTAGTTTCCTCTCCTATTCATATTGCTCTTGTGGGTCAATACCTTTTTATTTCCTTATTGTTTCAGAAGAATTCAGAAAGCACCAATAGAGATAAATTCATGATTTTGGTCTGCCATGTTTAATCAAATGTCCTAAATCATCCTTCTGAAATTACTTGTTTATCATTTTCCCCTCCATATTATACATTCCTTAATAATAGGAACCTTGTTGTTGGTGGATGTTTTTCTTTTCATTTTTGCCATCCCTAGCAAATACCACAAAGTAAATGTATTAAGTATATGTTTAAATGATGAAAGCACTCTCCATATTCCTCATCTCTTCCCTCAGAAGAGATGTTAACATTTCCCTCCACCTCCACCTCCCAACTTGAGAAAAATACATCTCCTACTTTTGTGAGAAACTGTGCTTTTCTATACAGATCATATAATCATTCAACAACCAATGGAAGATACCTAAAAATGGAACATACTATTTTACTGTTCACCTCTTCCATGAAACAACAGGAGGATCTCCAAGCTTCTGCTTTATAACATAGAAGTCAGCTTTGCTTTCTTTCTTTCTTTTTTTTTGGTATCAGGGATTGAACTCAGGGGTACTCGACCACTGAGCCACATCCCCAGCCCTATTTCATGTTTTATTTAGAGACAGAGTCTTAGTTGCTTAGCGCCTCGCCGTTGCTGAGGCTGGCTTTGATTCTCCTGTCTCACTCAGCCTCCCAAAGTGCTGGGATTACAAGCATGCGCCACCACTCCAGGCAGAAGTCAGCTCTTCTATTCACATGTTTTGATTGAACTATGTGCTCTCAGCCCACTGATAAGATAATAAAAAATTTAATGCTGTTTTTACAGAAAAAGAACCCTCCCCAGGGACTCTTTCAGCAACTACATCCATTTAATATTGTTCAACTAACATCCATTAAGAGTCTTCAGGCACTTTCGGGGTGGGAGGGGTACAGCAGTGAATAAATAAGACATGATATCCACCCTGCAGCAGCTTACATGAGGAGAATATAGACATATTAGCAGAGAATTTTAGTACAACATAGTAAAGTGTAAGATAGAGGTAAGTACAGGCAGTGTGGGAAAGCCAAAAGGATCAGAGTTTTCCTGGAGAAGAGATCTGAACTGATCCTTTAAGACCTGGTGACCCACACCTAAGATTGCAGCTACTAGGGAAGTTTAGTCAGGAGGAGCACAAATTCCAAGCCCACCTGAGCTATTTAGTGGGACCCTGTCTCAAAATAAAAAGAGCTGGAAATGTAGCTCAGTGGTAGAGCACCCTTAGGTTCAATCCCCAATACCAAAAAAGAAAAGGATCTTTCTGCTAGGCAGGGGTGGTAGTGTATGCCTGTCTGTAATCCCAGTAACTAAGGACACTGAAAGAGGACGAGGTCAGCCTCAGCAACTTAGCAAGACCCTGTCTCAAAATAAGAAAGAAAAAGAGCTCAGTGGTAAAGCGCCCAGGGATTCAATTCCCAGTATGAGGCCAGGGGCGGGGCTGAAGGCTAATGGTACAAATAATGACAAACAGAAGCCTAAAACAACAGAAACCAAAGCCAAATTGGCATTGCTCTAGCACGGAGGTGGTTGCAGAGGCCTCTGGCTTCCTGAGCACCAGGCAGACAGTAGAGATACAGAAAGATCAGAGAACCCAGGAAACCTGACACCTGTGCCAAGACGCTCAGTACTGCTAGTTGTTTCGTCCCCAGCCACATCCTGTTCTGTTTCTGAGATGGGGTCCTGCTGCAAGTACTCCCTGGATGGCAGAGCTGGTGACATCCACGACTTGCTTCCCTTTGGGTATGAGACAGCCGTTGCCCTGTCCACATACGTGGGGACTCCACTTATAATCAAAGGAAGCGCGAGCCCTGGGTTAACTTGGGGGCTCCTTCACAAACTGACAAGGGAGAAAAGATAAGAAAGGCGGAAGGGGAAATAATTGGCCTCAGGACCAATCTGAGGCACTACGACATGAGACACAAATATCACAGCCCACTCAGGTGGCCTCTCTGATGTCCCATGCACCAAGAAGCCGGAGCTGGGAAGGAGGGTCCGCCGGCAGGAAGGAGGGGGTAAAAACCTGGCCCCCGTTTCCCATCACCTTGGGGCTCCGGGCCTCCCGGGGACAAAGTCCGCCCCTCTGGTTACCTTGGTCATGCCAACTCCCACCACAAACACCCGGCGCTGGGGCAGAGACTTGCACGCGCGAGAAATCATGGCTCGGCCTGCTCCCGGCGGACACTAGGTCAGCAGAAGCGGGTTGCGACAGGCTGAAGCAGGGGCAGCACCAAGAGCCCTCGAAGCTAAGGCCCGGGCGGGGCGGGAGGCGGAGCCGGCCGGGCGGACTCGGTCATGCGCATGCGCGGTAGCGCGAGCCCTGAGGGGCGGTAGGTAGCCCGCCCCCGCGCGCTCAAAACTGTAACCTGACAAGAGTCACCCCCCCAGCCCTGGGCCTGTTAAGTCTTTTTTTTTTTTTTTTTTTTTTTTTTTTTTTTTTTTTTTTTTTTTTTTTTTTTTTTTTTTTTTTTTTTTTTTTTTTTTTTTTTAATTTTTTTTTTAGTTGTTGATAGACCTTTATTTTACTCATTTATATGTGGTGCTGAGAATCGAACCCAGTGCCTCACGCATGCTAGGCAAGCGCTCTACCACTGAGCCACAACGCCAGCCCCTGTTAAGTCTTTCTTTGAGCAAGAAGGCCTAGGATAGAGCTGGAGACCGGAGGGGTTGGCCAAAAGGGGACTACACAAGCCTGAGATGATTTAACGTTCTTTTAATGAGATTATTTTTAATGTTCTCTATCGTGTTAGTGATGGTGGTGCAGGAGTCAATGCATGGATAAAACTTGCAGTATACACTCATCAAGAGAAGGGGGATCTTGCGCATAGATGCACAGTCTTCAGTCTCGCCTTTCTTTTCTAACCTGGAACTCTCAAATGTTTTGCTAGAATAAAATGAGGTGATGAGGTGGGATAGAAGAAGTAAGAATACGTAGAAAGGGGGCTTGACAAGAGTGGCCATGCTATAAAGTCCAGATTTAAAGTCCACTTTCACATGGATTATATAAAAGTCCAGACTTAAAGGTCGTTTTCACATACCTTGATCACAAACAACACTATTAAATCAATTGTTAAACCTTAGCCACAGGTATGCCAACGTATTATTGTTTAAATGCACAAAGCAGAACACATCAAAAACAAAGGAAAAGGGCTGGGGATATAGCTTAGTTGGTAGAGTACTTACCTTGCATGTACAAGGCCCTGGGTTCAATCCCCAGCACCACCAAAAAGAAAAAGGAAGAGATGAGCGTGGTAGTACATACCTGTAATCTCAGCAACTCGGGAGGCTGAAGCAGGAGGATTCCTGTCTCATCAAGGCCAGCCTCAGCTACTTAGTGAGGAGGCCCTAAGCAACTTAGATGTCTGGAAAAATAGAGAGCACTAGTGATGTAGCTCAGTGGTAAAGTGCCCCTGGGTTCAATCCCTGGTACCAAAAATAAAGGAAGATAACCCCATGCCGGTAATGAGTGAAATGTCAGAAAATGGCCTCATCCCAGTAATGGTCAACATGTCTGGTTACCAAGACAAAACAGAATTAAAAATACCTTCTTAGATCATGTCTCTGAACTGTACATTTTAAATGTATAAATATGCCTAGCTATAATGTAGCAAACACATTCCTCTGCAGCACCCCGGCTCTACCCTCTCAGATTGTGTATTTTCTCTCTCAGTAAAATCAACCTGTGCTTCACTTTGACCCATTCTGAAGTTCCTTTCTGTAATGACATCAAGGACTCTCCTGACCTGAATTGAGCTCCACTTCCCTTTGCGGCGACCTCCTTAGGACCCTGGATCAGGTGACAGTGACAAAAACAAAGCCTTAACATCTTTTTTTTTTTTTAATTTTTTTGTTTTTTTTAGTTGTAGATGGACACAATGTCTTTATTTTTTATTTATTTGTATGTGGTGCTGAGGATCGAACCCAGTGCCTCATGCATGCGAGGCAAGCGCTTTACCACTGAGCCACAACCCCAGCCCAAGCCTTAACATCTTAATAGAAGGAATATATAATTTAGTAAGGTGGAAGCCATTGGCCTGAGACTGTCTCTGTACTTGAGTTCCTAGCAACCTGAAATAGTACATGAACAAACTAAAATTTAACTAGGAGTATATTTTTTGGTAATAGTCAAGTCTCATTCAATCCTATCTCCAAATAAAGCAACCATCTATCTACAACTAATTATTTCTTTTTTTTGGTACTGAGGATTGAACTCAGGGGCACTCGACCACTGAGCCACATCTCCAGCTCTATTTTGTGTTTTATGTAGAGACAGGGTCTCACTGAGTTGCTTAGCACCTCGCCGTTGCTGAGGCTGGTTTTGAACTCACGATTCTCCTGTCTCAGCCTCCCAAAGTGCTGGGATTACAAGCTTGTGCCACTGCACCCGGCTACAACTAATTATTTCTGTACTTCCATTTTCTGTTTATAGATACTGCTCACATTGGGGAGCTGAGCTCTCTGAACCTCTTTGGGTTATGAGTGATACCTGATTCCTGAACTGCTCAAATTAACTGTGTAATTTAATTGTTCTAAAATTTTTCTTTTAACAATATAGCCTGTCCTTATTATTGGAAGATTCTGTATTTGACAGTTCACCTACTCATATTGATTCCTAACCCCAAAACCAATATGTGAGTTCTTGAGGTGAACAAATTTGAGTTACTCAAAGCCACATTTTCAGCTGAGGTTCAACAAGGCCACAATCTGCCTTCTTGATCCAGCTCTCCAATTGTACACAAGTGTCTTTTTATGATCTATTTAGGAGGCTGAGGCAAGAGTATAGCAAGTTCCAGGACAGCCTCAGCAATTTAATGAGAACTTGAACAACTTACACACTGTCTCAAATTAAAAATTAAAAATTAAAAAGGGCTGGTGCTGCAGCTCAGTGGTAAAGCACCTCTGGGTTTAATCCTCAGTATCAAAAAATTTAAAAAGAAGCCGGGAGCGGTGGCTCAAGCCTGTAATCCCAGCACTTAGGGAGGCTGAGACAGGAGAATCGCGAGTTCAAAGCCAGCCTCAGCAATGGCGAGG
>PVHX01017186.1:0-40871 GCA_004024805.1 Geosciurus inauris | reverse complement strand
TTTTTTTTTTTTTTTTGGTATTGGAGATGGAACTCAGGGGTACTCAACCACTGAGCCACATCCCCAGCCCTATTTTGCGTTTTATGTAGAGACAGGGTTTTATGTAGAGACTGAGTTGCTTCCCGCCTCACCATTGCTGAGGCTGGCTTTGAACTGGCGATTCTCCTGTCTCAGCCTCCCAAAGTCCTAGGATTACAGGCTTGCACCACCGCACCCTGCTGCTAATTAATTCTTAATAAATTCAGTTATGGAACTGATAAATTTTTTAATGTGACTCATCCTTCACTGTAAAGACTTTATTTATTGTGGTACCAAGGATTGAACCCATGGGTGCTTTTTCACTGAGCTATCTCCCCATCCTTTTTATTTATTGTTTTTTTTTTTTTTTTTTTAAATAGTTTTTAGTGGGCTGGGATTGTGGCGCAGTGGTAGTGTGCTCGCCTAGCACGCGTGAGGCACTGGGTTCGATCCTCAGCACCACATAAAAATAAAAAAAAATAAAGCTATTGTGTCCACCTAAAACTAATAAATAAATAAATAAATATTTTTAAAAAAAATAGTTTTTAGTTGTCAGTGGATCTTTATTTTATTTATTTGTATGTGGTGCTGAGAATTGAACCCAGTGCCTCACGCATGCTAGGCAAAAGTGCTCTACCACTGAGCCACAACCCCAGCCCCTGTTTTGTTTTGAGACAGGGTCTTGCTAAGTTGCTAAGGCTGGCCTCCAACTTGTGAGCCTCCTGCCTCAGCCTCCTGAGTCACTGGGTTTACAGGCATGTGCCACCACATCTGGCCCTAACGGCTTTAAATGAACAATTCTGAAACCTCAGTTGAAATCTCAGTTGGAAGTAAACATGTGTTCATACCATTTCCAATTGAAGTATTTGGTGAAGACCTTCTCTTTTCACATTCTGCCTTCCAGTGAATACCAAAGTTTATGTGCCCCATATGGGTAATGGGGCAGGGACATCATATAATGGCCAAACTTTCAGGGTTCGAAGCCTGTGGGGAGGTTCTCTGTGCCAGCACTGTAATACAGGAGTTGCATATGTTCCAAAACTAGCCACCCAGCCCCGAGTTACTAACCACCTCCTGGAAAGAAAAGCTCATTACCTTCAGCAAATACCTCTAAGCATCAGATTCCCTTCTTTCATCAAATCATAATCTGCAGCCAGGGGCGGTGGCGCACGCCTATAATCCCAGTACTTAGGGAGGCTGAGACAGGAGAATCGCGAGTTCAAAGCCAGCCTCAGCAATGGCGAGGCGCTAAGCAACTCAGTGAGACCCTGTCTCTACATAAAACACAAAATAGGGCTGGGGATGCGGCTCAGTGGTCGAGTGCCCCTGAGTTCAACCCCCGGTACCAAAAAAAAAAAATCTTAACCTGAATTGCTATCATGTTCCCCAATTGGTCTCTTTCTGGCTCTCTTGAACCTCATGGAAAAAATCTCATAATACATTTGACATAGTCACCCTATGGATTGTGTTACTGATTTTCTTGTAGAAAGAAAAAGCCCAGCCGTGTATCTCATTCGCTTCACATACATTCCTTTATTTGGTTTGATTCCTGACCAGGAAATCCTCCCTCCTAGTTCCCTGCATTACCCTTGGGCATTCTTCCCACCCATTCCCTGTTCTGTCACCCTGCTTTCCATCTTGTCTGACCTCAGCTCAGCTCAGGTTCCCTTTCCCTCGCACCTGGACAGCTAGGTGGAAGGGACAGATCATTGGTGAACAGGTCACTCACAGTTGAGGAAACAAAAGAAGCCCACCGGGGGAACAACTTATCTACAAAAGTTTTATATACCTCGAGTCTTCCAGAAGACATTTTTCTTTTGTGTGTGCATAAGATATGGTCTTATTTTCCCAGGAATACTATTAATGTTTTATTAATACTATTATGTTTTCAGTTTTATTTATTTACTTTTTAAAATGTTTTTATTATTATTATTATTACCACCAGATGGAACCCAAGGGCATTTAATCACTGAACCACATTGCCAGGCCTTTTTTTTTAATTTTTAAATTTTGAGTCAGGGTCTTGCTAAGTTCCTTAGGACCTTGGTAACTTGCTGAGGCTGGCCTCCATCACATCATCCTCCTACATCAGCCTCCCGAGCCACTGGGATTACAGGCATGGGCCACCATGCACAGCCTTTAATTTACTTTAAAATATCAGATAAGTCAATCTTCAGAGAAATTGATGTTTAAAGTCTTCTCCCTGGTTATTTAATAATTCTTCTTCAGACACTTAGTTTCCTTTCATACAAAGCACCTGCATGCTCGGCACAAGGTAGCACGTCAGAATCCCAGCAACCCAGGAGGCTAAAGCAGAAAGATAGCAAGTTCCAGACCAGCCTCAGCAACTTAGCAAGACCCTGAAATAAGAATTACACATAAATAAATAATAAATAAAAAGGACTGGGGATGTTGCTAAGTGGTGAAACATCTCTGGGTTCAACCCCCAGTACCAAAAAGGAGGAGGAGGAGAAGGAGGAGGAAGAGGAGGAGGACAAGAAGGAGGAAGAGGAGGAAAAGAAGAAAGCACCTGTGTTCAGTGCAATCCAAAACAATGGGAAAAGATTTTTAATCACTTCATTTTAACCTAGTGATTTTACTGTTATTGCTGTTTACTTAACTCATAGGTTTAGCTTTTCTTTTTCAAAGCATATTGAATGTACAGAGATTTATTTTTCAGGATCCAATATTTAGATTCTTCATAGTCACATTAAAGTATAATTGAAGCTGGGCACGGTGGCTCACACTAGTAATCCCAGCACTTTGGGAGGCTGCAACAGGAGAATTGCGAGTTCGAAGCCAACCTCAGCAACGGTGAGGCACTAAGCAACTCAGTGAAACCCTTTCTCTACGTAAAACACAAAATAGGGCTAGGGATGTGGCTCAGTGGTCGAGTACCCTTGAGTTCAATCCCTAGTACCCTCCCCCAAAAAAGTATAATTGAAATAAATCTAGATGTAGAGCAAATCTACAGAGCATCAATGGAGGGGAATGATTGCATACACTATAATTGAGCTATGCCATTCTGATGCTGAATATATTGTTTTGATTCTCTCCCTTAATAGAAATGTACTGTACAAATTAAATCCATCTAGGTATACATTAAACATCAGCTATTTTTGTATCCACTGAGGCAAACAGAAGCTATTGGTCAGGCTTTGAGAGCCAGAAGAAACCCATCAGCTGAGAATTTGGGGTGGGAGAGATAAGAAGCTGGTTTGAAGGCCATGTGTCATTATGGAGAGAAATGCACTGGAGGTTACAGGCGGAATTAGCCTAAGAGGAAATCTAGTAGGAGGGACACAAGCACAAAACGTGCCATCAGAATAACAAAGGATAAAAGCAATGGTACATAGAGATTTTCATGTTCAATGTAAGAATATTTATCATGTCTACACTGTAGTACAGTTTGATGTGTGGTAACTCTTGGTATCGAATAAGACTTATCTTTGTCAACAAGCCATCTGTGTGTGACTCTGACCTCTTAAAATTTCTCAGGAAAGGATTAGGTATCCTTCATGACTGAGTAGGAATTAAGTCAATGTGTTATCTTTCCCAAAAGCACTTTATGTTTTGAGTCCTTTCACTTCACCTCTAGAATGAAAGACTTGTTCACTAAAAAGAATTTCTTATATAAGTGGTTGCATAGTGGGAGGAATTGGCTGTCATGTATCACAGAACCTTAAAAATTCTCCAAGGTGGGATGCTACCTTAGTAGAGATTAAGTCCTAGATTCTCTTGGTAAACTTCAAGTTATACTCAAAATGTAGTTTTAAAGCCCCATAGCAATTAGGAAACAGTTCTAGAAATGGCAAGTTAAAGATATTTAAAATATAAATCCATAAGGCCCAGGATTTTTATAACTTATGATGAACATATGAGACTGGTGTCCATGGCCAGGAAAATCAGAACAATTATTTGATTCCAGATTCTGATTTCCAGAATCTCCCTTTTGTCCCTCTAGAGTTGTCCTTTGCTTGGAATAGCAATTCTATTCTTTTTAATTTTCCAATGTTGAGAAATAATAAAGACACAAACACATGCATGCCCACTGCACAAATCTTTTAATAAATACAATGAAATATTAATATTAATGTTGAGTTTCCTTATGATCCCTTCCCTATTTTGTTGACTTTCTTTTCTTTTCCTACAGGCAGCTACCATCAACAATTTAGTGATTTTTCTTTCAATTTATATTTATATACTTGTATTGTGTATATAAATATCCATAAAATATATGTTGTATGAAAGTATATGTGTACACATACATATATATGGATGCATATATGTGCAATTTTGTATGGTATAATAAAGTTCCACAATTTTGTGGCTTTTTAGTTAATGTGAAATTTGAGATCTATCCACCTTGGCATTTTTAGCTCCAGTTTTTAGATTCCTGTACAGTACTCTATGCTATGAATGTGCCACAGTTGATTTGCTCATCTCCTACTGACATTCAGATTGTCTCCCATCCTTTATGATTATCAACAATGCCATAATGACCAATTTGGACACGCCAGCCTGCACACACGACCAATTTGAACATGCCAACCTGCACACCTGTGAGATTAGGAACAAATTTGTGCAGTTTCCTGTGAGTGGGAACATTTAAGTCTAAATGTATAAGAAAAGCCTGCTGTTTAAGGAAAGCCTGTCAGGAAGTGGTCTTTGTTATAGACCCTGGAGGCAGCAGCTCTGGGTTGGGTTCCTGGCTCTATCACTTACAGGCCCCTGTGGCCTTGGGCAAGTTCAGTTCCCTGCTTGTCATTTTCTTCCTGTACCACTGAAGACAAAAAGTCATTGTGAGGATTAAATAAAACAATAGGTGTAAAATACTTAGCTTGGTGACGGGCACATACAGGTTCTAATTAAATACTAGCTGCTGTTTATGATTGGCATTGCTATTTAGAGGAAAACAATACAAAGTACTCCCTCTGGGATACATTTGGTAACACTGAATTTTCACCCATAAAGTCAGTTCAAATTTGTTGTTTACACACAGAACACACCAACTTAGGTGGGGAAGAGCCCTGAAGAAGAGGATAGTGACAGCCAGGAAGGGAATCAGTACCTGCCCTATTTGATTATCATCCATCGCCAGGATTTCCAGGTTCTTCAGCGTACAGATCAGCTTTGGGAAGTGGTCCAGGTGGTTCTGGCTGAGATCCAGGAAGCGCAAGTTGACCAGCCACTTAAAGGAGCGCCGCAGCGCCCACAGGCCGGTGTCGTGCATGTAGAGCAGATGCAGCGAGGTCCACCTGCAAAGAAGCTGAGGCACCTTTTCCAGGTGGTTCCCGCTCAGCCCCATTTCCGTCATCTGCGTTAGCTCACTAAAGGTATGCGGGATAGAATGGAGGAGGTTGTGCGATAAATCCAGCACTGATATTTTCCTACACTGGCCCAGAGACTCGGGCAAAAAGGTGATGTTGTTATAAGCCACATAGAACTTCTGCAGCCTCGTCAGATTCCCGATTTCTTTTGGGATGCCATTTAGTTTGTTCTCATCCAGGTCAATAATCTCCAGGTTGTAGAGGACACAGAGCTCCTGCGGGAACTCCTTGAACTGATTTTTATTCAGGTAAATTTCCCTCAGTTTGGTCTGGTTCACTATTTCCTTCGGTAGAGATTCCAGGTGGTTTTCAGCCAGTCCAAGCAGTTCGAGATGGCGAAGGCTTTTGCAGATCAAGACGGGAATCTCCTCCAGGTCAGTCTGGTAGAGCCGGAGCTCCCGCAGCGCGCGGAGGCAGCTGATGACCATGAAGGACGAGGAGAGGAGAGGATTGTAACTCACGTCCAGGCCCTCCAGGTTGCTCAGCTTCCCCAGCTCCAGGCACAGGTTCTGCAGTTTGTTCTTGTGCAGGTAGAGGATCCTGATATTCTTTAATTGCTGAATGTCCTGAGGAATTGCTTCAATCTGGTTATTTTCCAAATGCACTTCTTCTAATTCTTTTAATGCCAAGATCTCCGGTGGAATGGCAGTCAGGTTTTGATTAGAAGCATCAATGAAGAATGTCCTGTCTGTGACCTGTGGTGGGTCATTTCTCAGAAGAACTTTAGGTGAATGTTCTTGTAATTTGAGTAAGTCCTTTGACATTATTTTGGAGGAAAGTTCAAATATTCAAAATCCAAAATACTGTAAAAAGAAAGAAAGAAACGAAATCCCCTGTCAACAGATTTGCTATCCCTAAGAAAGAAAACAATTAAGGTCTGATTAAATTTAGTGCTTTAAATTGTTGTGCAACCTAAAATTTGGGCTTTTGTGTTTCATGTTAGGATAAGAATTAAAGTATAGGCTCCTCTTTCTCCTAACAGGCTGACTCACATGGGGGAAAAAAATGGAAAAAAAAAAAAGAGTCTAATATCAGTTTCTAAAAATGCTTATTTTGATTCTGTTTACAGATAGGATATAAAAGTTGTTAGGTCTGGTCAGAGTCCAAGATGTTCAATTAGGGGGACGGTTCCAAAATATCATTGTTTTGCCAGAACACTGAGAAAAAAATAGAAACAGTATCATATTTTAAAACGTTATCATTTTCCTTAAAGCCACTAGGGAGTTGTAAGCTGAAGACAGCTAAAAGAATGAAATTCTAGATATGGACCAGCTGTTTCTATGTAAGTAGAGGCCAGTGATTGGGCCCTTTCATGCCTGGCATGTTTCACATTTGGGGCTGGTAGGCAGAGAAGAACTTCTGGGACCAGGAGAGCTAGCCCTTTTACCAGCCCTGTGTGGGTTGACATAGGAGATTAGAATCTGGAATGGTCTCAGGTGTAGAATCAGTTCTCCCCCACCAAGTGGGTTGCCTCCATTCCATTTTGACTGACTAAATGGCTATAGGGAAAGTCGCAGGCTGGATTAAAAAGCAGAGAGAGCTGGGCACGGTGGCACACGCCTGTAATTCCAGGGGCTAGGGAGGCTGAGACAGGGGGATTTTGAGTTCAAAGCCAGCCTCAGCAACTGTGAGGCGCTAAGCAACTCAGTGAGACCCTGAATCTAAATAAAATACAAAATAGGGCTGGGGATGTGGCTCAGTGGTCAAGTGCCCCTGAGTTCAATTCCTGGTACCAAAAATAAATAAATAAATAACCAGATCTCGTAGACTTCATGTTTTAGATCCCTAAGTCTGGCTGGAGGGATGGGCTTAAAACCCTAAGTAAAATTTTAACATTACAGTGACTTGAACCAAAGCTATAAACCAGAAATTAAAAACCTAAATAAATGGAGATACAAAGGATCTCTGTGGATTAGAATATGCAATGATGTTAAAATGTCAATGATCCACCAATTTAATCTCATTTCAATGGAATACCAATCAAAATCTCAGCATTTTTTTCCCTTTTTAGTATAAGTCGACAAGCATTTTATGTAGGAAAATCTTCCTGATTTTTCTCAGAAAGCAAGAGAGAAAAACTTTCCTGTGAAAGATGGCCTCCCTAGACCAGGAGCAAGGTAACATTCTTCAATGGGAGTCATAAGCTCAGAAAATTCTGTACAAAACAGACCTTATTAAACACAATTCCTAGCCAGGCATTCACCATGGGTTTGGTGGCACATGCCTGTAATGCCAGCAACTTGGAAGGCTGAGGCAGGAGGATCACAAAGTCAAGGCCAGTCTCAACAATTTAGTGAAGCCCTAAGCAACTTGTGAGACCATATCTCAAAATAAAAAATTAATAAATAAAAAGGTTTGGGGATGTGACTCAGTGGTTAAGCACCCCTGGATTCAATCCCTGGTACCAAAAAAAAAAAAAAATATGATCTTCCTTCAGTCGCCCCCACATAATTTACTTTTCCAGAAATGCCTCTCTTTGTTCAACATAATCTAAAAGTATGTAGGTTTTGTCACTTCTTACAAAGGCTCTCATATCTTATCAAATTTATATTGTTTGTATGATTTTTCTCCTGCTTACCTATTTTATGTCAAATTAATTTTCAGGTTCAGGCAGGGATCTTAGTAGGGTAAAGTCTTGTCTACTTTACAGTAACACTACCCTTTTCTTTGATTAAAACAAACTTTTGGGAAACTATAAAATCCCTTGAGATGAAGTTCCATGTAAGCTGAAGTGAACAACTTGTTATAAGCAAGTTAGATTTTTAACAGTAGGTGAAGAGAATCTCAAAGTTTCAGCCAATCATAAAAGTAGAGTCTGGAATTTTTAGATCCTTGATATGTTTTATGCTTAGGAAAAAAATGGCAGGAGAAAAAAAATCTTATAATGAGCTTTAAAATATTCCCAGAGTTCTGTTAAGCTGGGATCCAATAACTCCATCCTTTTGAAAAGCTCTGATCAAACCGGGATCGGTGGCACATATCTGTAATCCCAGTAGTTCAGGAGGCTGAAGCAGGAGGATTGCAAGTTTAAAGCCAGCCTCAGCAATTTTTCAAGGCCTTAAGCAGCTTAGTGAGACTCTGTCTCAAAATAAAATATAAAAAGGACTGTGGATGTGGCTCAGTGGTTAAGTGCCCCTAGGTTCAATCTCTGGTATGAAAAAAAAATTCTCTGATCATTACCTAAACATGAAAAAGTCCTTAGCAGAATAACCCTCTGCCAGAATTGTCAGCCATTGGGCAGAGCAGTGTGCCCCCATCACTATGACTCCAAATCATTAATCTAAACATCTTCTCGGGATTTATTTCCTTTACATAAACTTAAAAATGGCATTTTACTCATTTTTGAGAATGTTTCTACTCTTCATTCCCCTACCCACACCATCTCTCTTGGCAATTCACAGGCAAACTCTTATTTATTTATTTTTAAAGAATTTGTTAGCCGAGTGCAGTGGCACACGCCTGTAATCCCAGAACTTTGGGAGGCTGAGACAGGAGAATCACGAGTTCAAAGCCAGCCTCAGCAAAGGTGAGTCACTAAGCAACTCAGTGAGACCCTGTCTCTACATAAAACACAAAAAATAGGGATGAGGATGTGGCTCAGTGGTCAAGTGCCCCTGAATTTAATCCTTGGTACCAAAAAAAAAAAAAAAAGGAATTTGTTATTTCAAACTTACTTTTCATAATGAACAAGAATGTATTGGGCTGTATTTCACTACCATATTTCCTATCTCATCAGAAAATAAGAATGTAGAATTTTCATACAACTCACTCTTATCCATGGGCCAAAACATTTTTAAGTAACAAAACACTAATTCTGCCATCTGCATATTCAATACCCAAACGACATGTGTGCCTGAACAACCCCAGAAGCCAGCACTTCAAATACCCCTCAGAAAATTCAATGTCAGAAATTTCAACCAGAAATTTACCCTGTTCCAGCTCTTGATAGCAGCACAGTTGAGCCATCTGGTAGAAAAAATAGCTGATGGATATGTAAAGTATGAATTCCCCTGGATCCTTTGAGTTCTATCTCCAAATTATAAGAAAACATACCTAGATGGACCCTATTGAAACTAGTCCATAAAATGGCCAATTTCCCATTCCTAAAAACTGTCCAAGCTGTTTTTCAAAACACAGGTGCAGAACCCTACAACTTGACCTAAAATGACTTTGAGAGCCTAGCAGTACCAAAAGTCTTCATTGAGTGGAACACAAATAACCAGAACATGACCTTGCAGACCTAGGAAGGAGTGGTACCAGCCAGAGTTGCAGGGTGGACCAGAACAAGGGGAAGACTGTAAACTTCCTAGTTATAAAGTATCTACAATTCCAACTGGTCCCTTTTACTGGGCACAGTTCCTTATCCCAGGCTGCTTAAATTCCTCTGCTATAGCCCAGAGAGGAGACAGATTTGAGCATGCCTCCTGTCTTCTTGACAATAAAACCCTTTCTTTTTGCAAAAACAGGTGCCATAGTATTGGCTTCTATGTGCATTGGGCAGCAAGCCTTTTCTCTGTATCAGCGTTAACTAGGTTTCCTGGAGAAATTACATCTTTAAATTATGATTGAATGCGATGATGTTGGATTGTTACATTGAGTTACAGCAAAAGAAGCAATCATATATTTATGGATCATCTACCAAGTAATTGTCAAAGGCATTGCTTACTAAACTTTAAAAATACCTACTAAACTTTCCCAGGATAAGAAGCTAGAAAAATGTAAATGCTGCCCTTTATTGGAACATACCTTATCTTTTGTTCTGATTTCTAGAAAGTTCAGCATCAAACTATATCTCCACTCTGGAATCTTTAATCTAAGCATTCAGCAAACCCACCCAAGTTTTCTTTAAGTCAGTTCAATAACATCTTCTCCCATCCATGATTCTTAAGGGGAGGGAACTTTTTTGACTACCTCCCCCCCAACCTAGGAATCACTAGTAAGGAAAAATGTATTGAGGAAAACTATTTGCAGATGTGGTTAGTGTCCTTTTGACCATCCTATTTGGTATGCATTTGACATCACTGTAGTTCTGTGTAAATACTTTGTCATTGTTTCTGCTTTGTTTTGCTGAGGCTGAGAGGAATAATAGTGCTATAGCTGCTGCTTGGTTTAAGGCAGCTCCTTTTCTATTCTGTTTATTACTCACTCTCCAGAACTAAAGTCTGAGTTCACACTTCTTGTTTCCTTGGAAGAGCATCCTCTCCTTCCTTTGGAGCAGCATCCTCATCCTCTCTTCACTTTCCCTCACCTTCTTAATTCTAAATACTGTAAGTGAGGGATCGGAAAAGGCACATGGGGAATGGAACCTGGACTCACTCTTGCTTTAGAATTCCAAGCTGCCTCTTTGTTGGGAGCACATAGCATAGCATAGTATAGCATAGCAATAGCACATTGCTTGCTATAATCATCATGTTTCATCTGAAGAAAGTATCAAGTGATACTCTAAAACGTATAGGCAATCAAAGTCGAGCACAATTTCATGAGATGGGGCGCTGGCTTGGGAATTTGCCCAATAGGGTAGTGTGTTTCTGGGGATTGAACCCAGGTTCTCGCATGCATTCTGTAGTCAAGCATTCTACACTTAATTGTGTTCATAGAAGCGGCCCGTTTTCACCTTTCGCATTTTCCTCCACTTTCTTACCCACAAGGAGTCTCTAATCGCTCCGGAGTCCTCTAAAGTTCCCTCCATCGCCTTTGCTTCGGTCTATGGCAACTCCCAAACAGAAGATCATGCCCTTTTCCTACCTTGTTTCCCTTCCACACTCACAAACGCACCACATCCTGACCGTACTACTTTGTAATATCCTTGGGTTCTGTCCCCTCTTGCCACATTCAGTGACACTGGAGCGGTAAGACTCCCACCTTAGCCAAAGTCTCTCTTGGGTTGCTGGATCTGCTTGTGACAGGGTTTCCCGTCTAGGTCCAGTCAAATACATCCTCCATCAGTCAGTCTCTTGCCATCTGAGGGCTCCGGGGACCCTGTCCTTTAACTGTAGATGTTCCTGCTCCATCACAGTTGTGCTCCTCAGAAGATACGCCTTTCTCTCAATTCCTTGTACTGGTCCCGGTACATTCAAAGTACCTGCGCCTCTGCAGCACACGCTAAGCAGTGCCCTCTGACAGGTTATCTCTGACTAGTTCAGTTGTCACTTCCTCCAGAAAGTCCTCTTTGATAAAGTCCCGCCCCTCCACAAAAACCTTTATGTTCCCATAGCGTCACGTCCTTCACGCTTGCTGGTGCTACCATCGGTTTCCAGAGCTTGGCCCCAGCAGACCTGTGCACCCTTTGGGGGTGACCGCTGTGTCATAATCGTCTCTCTAGCCCCAGCCCCTACCCTGCATCCCCTGAGTCCTCCAAATCCCGGGAACTCCTCTCTGCAGAGGAGCCGGGACGCCCTCCTTCAGTGTGCCTTTCAGCCCCGCGTGGTAGCTGAGGAGCCTCAGAATCTGCTTCATCGCGTGCCCAGCAGATGAAGAGCGCGGTACCAAAAGCGCGGCGCGCGCTGGACCCCGCGCTCCGGGCCTGCGCAATGGCTCCGCCCCATTCCTTTCTCTGAGGGGCCGCTGGCGGGCCGGGGGCAAGCCGGGGGCGGGCCGGGGGCGGGCCGCGGCAGGCAGCGGCACCCTGCGGCGCGCAGTTGCCATGGCAGCGTCGCCGTCGCCGCCGCCTTTAGCTGAAAGCAGGATGTCCGACAGCCTGCAGGACAAAGTCGCCGAGGCTGCGGAGACCATAGATACCCCAACTCCTACCCTCACTCCTGACCCCTACCCAGACTCGGCCACCGCGAGCAGGAACGGTAAGAAGGAGGGTGCCGTTGTGCTCCCGCCTGGCCCGGACGCGACGCGCGAGGGCCGGCGGGGTTGCACCGGTTGATTCCTCAAGCAAGCTGCCTGCCCGAGGCGGCACGGCAGGAGGATGCCCCCTGGGGACCCCAGCTCTGGACCAGACTTTGCGGAGCCTCCAAAAGCAGGCAGGAGAGAAGCCCAGACCGCCGTGCGGGTGTGCCCTGTGTGTGAGAGGGCGAAGTTGTGCCAGTCGCTTTGTCGCTCTCAGGGTCTGGAGGAAGGTGTGTCTGGGGGCTCACCGCCGCAATAATTAGACCCCAGACGAGCAAGAGGAATCCAGAAACCGTTCTGACTTTGCACTTTTGGACTTCCTTCGTTTAACAAATAAAGCTTAGCCTGGATGACACCTGTCCCCTATTTCAAACTTTGATTCTCATTTGTTTTATTTATTTGATACTAGAGGCTGAACCCAGGAATGCTTTACCACTGAGCTACATCGCCAGCCCCTTTTATTTTTCATTCTGAGACAGGTTCTCGCTAAGTTGCAGAGGTCTGGCTCAAACTTGGCGATCTTCCTGCCTGGGCCTCTCCAGTCACTGGGCTTGTTTTAAAGTGTGTGTTGATGGATGTGGAACAAGGTGGATAAAGAGCCTTAATCCTCATTGCACCCGGGAGATAGCATTGTTATGCTCTTCCTTTAGCATAAAAAGAAATTTAAGCTCTGAGAATTTAAGTAATTTGCTTAAAAGTTACACACCGCAGATTATGGATAGGGCGACCAAATCTGACTCAATTCTTGGATTTTCCAGTACGTGGCTGTTCTGGCATAAAAGATCATCTGGAGGGAGCTCCAAAATAAGTAGGCCTCTTCTCTAGAAATTGTTAAATGTCTGCCAGAGGTGTGGATAAAAAACGAAATTTGGGTTAGATTCTTGACATTTTCCCGGTAGCTATTGTTTCCAAGTTTTGGCTTTACAATTTGCTTTACAATTTGAAGACTGATTTGACACTTTTTTCCGAATAAGAACATAGTATAGGAAGCCAATTATTGACACCATAAAATCCCCATATATAAAACACAGGTGAATTTTAAATCAAAAGAGTAACAGGAAAATATAGCAAAGCTTTAAAATATGGCTAGCTAGTTAAATAAGAATATTCTTGTAACTTTCTTAAACTATATTTAGGCTATAATCAAAGATTCCTTTATGCCTTTACAAAAACCATTCCTAATCTGATAAATTTCTGGTATCCTGGATCATGGTGCAGCCAGCACTGAAACTCAGAGATCCAGCCTCTTTTTAATACCAAGGAAGGTGGTAGCTAGCACCAAGATAAGAAGCCCAGTGGAAGTCCAGCTCCAACTCCTGTTTGGAATCTGTTGTACTTAATTTCTTGGCCAGGATGCAAAAGCAGCATTTTCTAGATTGCATTCCCAATGAGCCATGGTCCCATAACTCATACAAATGTAGCATTCTTATCCTCTCTCCCTTCCCAACTCAACAATTTTAAGAATTTTTGTTCACTTGAGTGTCTTAAATGCCCTGTGAAGTGTTGTAGATAGTGTTGTGTAGCTTTGCTCAATTTGATGGTCTTGTAGAACATTAATATTCCAAGTTGCTAATCCAAAAAAAATATTAATGTACCAAAAACAGTTTTGGAAATATTATGCTACAATATTATTTAAATACATGAAAATTTCCTAAAATAGGTGATTATTTCCTAAAATAGGGTTTGGTTATGTACACCCATTCACATGACAGACACTATGCTGATTAAAATTTTTTCAGAGTATCTAATGTCATGGGAAAACTGCTTACAATATAATGCTAACTAAAAAAAAAAAACAGGAGATAAACTATGCTCAAAGTTTCAAATTTTATTTAAAAACTGTATGTGTATGTAATCTGTTACACTTGCTTCATCTATAGTTCACCTCATGTAGCACAATGGGGAGAGTCTTTGGAGTCAGTTTGATTTTGCATTCTCTTATTATTACATGACTTTACATAAAATATTTAATTTCTCTGGATATCATTTTCCTCAGTTACCATAGGAAAGAGGTTAGTTCTCCCTTTATGTCATTTCCAAGTTAGGGTGCTGACTTGAGTCAGTGTCTGCCCAGCCTTGGCAGGTGCATCAGTGGCCCTCATAGAAATAAGTAATATTTATAAGGAATATCAGCATTTTTATTCTGTCTCCCATTCCTTTTATTTTTCTTCTCCTCTTTTATCCTTAGTTCTCTCTCCTTTTCTTTTACATACACACTTTTGAAAGAAGTATATTGAAAAAAAAATTTTCAAAATAATTTGCTTGTGATGATGGATGTATTTATTTTTCAAAAGTTCCAGAATCTATTGCTGGTCTCGAGGAACATTATTGTAATCTATGTTTGGAAAAATCCAAGAAAATGAATCCTTATATATTGCATGTACTCCAAGAAGTGGATGAAGATATTAAAAGCAGGTAAGAGGGCCTGGGATTGTGGCTCAGTGGTAGAGCACTTGCCTCTCATACATGAGGCACTGGGTTCGATCCTCAGCACCACATAATCATAAATAAAGATATTGTGTCCATCTACAACTAAAAAAAAATTTTTTTTAAAAAGCAGGTAAGAAAAAAAGTATTTGACCACATTAGTAGTTTCACTAATTCTTATGTGTGTGAAAGTCCTGGGCTACTCAATGATTTTGTAGTCATGAAAAAGTTGGGTAAAATAGATGAATTTTTTGATTCAGATGAATAAGTAGGTGAGTGACACTATTAGTAGATCTTAGAGATGGTGTAGGATACCGGAAAAAGCACTAGACCAGGAGCCTTCAAGCCAGGGCTCCAGATTTCCTTTAACTCCTGTGAGCTGGTGAATTTAGGCAAATCTCCAACATTTTCAATGTTGTTACATATGAAGTGAGGATACTTTGTGTATGTGTGTGTAAGAGAGAAATCATATAGAATTCATTAAAGTGCTTTGCAAAGACTATAGAATGTCCAGTAGTTTTCAGTTACCTGGTATATATAAATCTACTATATATTCGTAATCTACTATATATTCATACTCTACTATATATTCTGTCTACTACATGGTTCCAATATCTGTTATCTTTGTATTTTAAAATCTTTCCACCTTTTTTTTTTTGTATTTTAACAGACCAGAAAAAGGAATCACCTTAAATATTGCTGGTAACAATCGATTAATCCCAGTAGAAAGGGTAACAGGTGAAGATTTTTGGATTCTTTCCAAAATTTTACAGACCAATCCATATATTAATGGTATGTATGATTAAGAACTAGTACCTCCTGCTCTTCAATGTTCTCTCTTTTTTTTAAATATTTTTTTATTTTCTTAGTTGTAGGTGAACAGAATATCTTTATTTTATTTTTATGTGGTGCTGAGGATCGAACTCAGTGCCTCACACATGCTAGGCGAGCACACTACCACTGCGCCACAATCCCAGCCCCTCTTCAATGTTCTTTATAAGTGAAATATACAGTTTCATCTGTATCTTTCAGGTTTGGATGTGAGATATAACGTCCTAAGTGATGTTGGTGCATTCTATGCTGCAAAACTGCTTCAGGTATTATTTGACTACAGAGTATTCTTAGGTTTGTTAACAGTGAAACTACTTAGTCTAATGGCATGTACACAAGCACTAGTAATGCAAAATGTTAAGGTCCTGACTCTGTGCTCTATTTATAACATTTGAAATACATGGAAATCACTTGTATTTGGTCACAGTAGAGCTGGTACCCAGATCTCCTGAGTTATCTTTTGCAAACTTGTACATCATTTTTAAATACATAAAGCATTTCCACACATAATTTTTTAAATTTGTCCTATTTAGTTATACATGAAAGTAGAGTGCATTTTGACACATCATAAATAAATGGAGTATAACTTCTCATTTGTCTGGTTGTACATAATGTAGAGTTAAACAGGTCATGTAATCATATATGTACATAGGGTAATAATGTCCAATTTATTCTGCTATCATTCCTATTCCCATGCCCCCTCCCCTCCCTTCACCCCTCTCTGTCTAGTCTAAAATACTTATATTCTTCCCCCACAAATATAGTCATTTTCTTTCACTTACATTGCAAATTCATTATTTAAATGAGAATGGTAATTTTCTTTTTACTTAATGGTTGCTTTTGTTGGAATTCAGTTTTTCTGGGTCATAAAGATTTTCTTTGGTGGCCAATGTTTTTAATTAAATAAATGTGTATATGATTGATTTCCAATAATACATGCATAACAGCTTTTTTTAAATCTCATTATAGACCCAGAGGTATCTCATTTACTTAAATCTTATGTTTAATGATATTGGACCTGAAGGTGGAGAATTGATTGCTAAAGCACTTCATGTAAGCATTTATATATTTCATATTATTTGGGAATTTTAAGTTTTGATTGCTTGGTAACAACGGAATTAAATGTTAATGTGAAATTATATTATTTCATTATTGCATTTTAGTTTATTAAAGACATTATATGAGCACTGTTGAACTCATTTTAAACAATAAATAGCATTATCCAGATTATAATATGTACATAAGTTTACCCTTTTAAAGTCATTAATTAAGTGGGAGTTTTTAAAAGTATATTTACAGAGCTGTGCAAACATCACCACTATCAATATTTTTAGAACATTTTCATCACCCCCATCGCAAAGAAACTCCATACCTATTAGCATTCCCTTTCCATTATTCCCTCCCAGTACTCTCCAACCTTTGGAAGCTACTATCTACTTACTATATGTACATTTACCTACTCTAAACATTTCATATAGATGGAATCCTATGATACATGGCCTTTTGTGACTACCTTAATGTTGTTGTTTCATCCACGTTGTAATATGTTCCACCTGTTTTTATTAGCAAGTAATATTCCACTGTATGGATATATCACATTGTGTTCATTTATCTGTTGATGAATATTTGGGTTTCTATTTTTTGGCTATTATGAATAATGCTACTGTGGACAGTCTCGTGGTTTTTATGGACATATGTTTTCAGTTTGGAGGATACGTACCTAGGAGTGGAATTGCTAGGTCACGTGATTTCTGTTTAACATTTTGAGGAATGGCCAATTGTTTTCCAAAGTAGCTGCATCTTTTAACAATTCTACCAACAGTGTTTGAGTGTTCCAATTTCTCCACATCCTCACCAGCACTTGTTATTGTCATTTTAATTTTTACCTTCTTAATGAGTGTGAAAAAGTTTGTAGTTTTTTGATTTACCTTTCCCTAATAAATAATGATGTAGAGCATCTTTTCATGTGCTTATGGTTCATCTGTGTATATCCTTTGGAGAAATCTCTGTTCAAATCCTTTGCCTTTTTAGATTGGGTTTTGTTTTGAGATGAGGTCTCATTGTGTTATTTAGGTTGGTTTCCTCCTCCTCCTCCTCCTGCTCACTAAGGATTGAACCCAGGGCTTGCACATGCACATGCCAGGCAAGTGCTCTATCACTGAGCGCTATCCCCAGCCCCTCAGATTAGTCTTGAACTTCTGGGCTAAAGAAATCCTCCTGCCTCTGCCTCCTGAGTAGCTGGGACTACAGGGACATGCCTTCCATCTGGTAGATTATCCTTTTGGGTCTTAAGAATTCTTTACATATTCTAGATGTAAGTTTCTCACCAGATATGTCATCTGCAAGTCATTTTTCTCTCATTTTGTAAGTTGCCTTTTCAGCTCCTTGATGTTGTTTGAAGCATAAAACCTTTTACATTTGACCAACCCAATTTTTTATTATGTTACTCTTCTTTCCATGTTATCTAAGAATGCTTTGCCTAACCCAAGGTCACAAGGATTTACAGGTACATTTTCTAAGAGTTTGTAGTTTTAGCTCTTTTCATTGAGTTATTTCATCCATTTTGAATTAATGTTTATATATGGTATGAGGTAGGCCTCAAACTTCATTCTTTCACATAATGGCTATCCACTTGTCCCTATCACATTTGTTAAGAAAACTGTTCTTTACCCCATTGAATTATATTAACACCTTTGTCCAAAAAAAAAAAAAAGAAAAGAAAAAAGAAAAGTTGAATGTAAATGTGAGGGTTTATTTCTAGAATACTCTGAATTCTATTAATCTTTTTTCTGTCCTTATGCCAGTACCATACTATCTTAATTACTCCAGTTTTGTAGTAAGATTTGAAATAAAGAAGTGTGAGTCTTCTTGGGCTGGGATTGTAGCACAGTGGTAGAGCGCTTGCTTCGCATGCATGAGGCCCTGAGTTCGATCCTCAGCACCACATACAAAGCAATAAAATAAAGACATTGTGTCCATCTACAACTAAAAAAAAATATATTAAAAAAAAAGAAGTGTGAGTCTTCTAACTTTATTAATTTTTCAAGATTATATTGGCTCTTCAAAGTCCCTTGTATTTCCATACACATTTTAGGAGTAGTTTATCAATTTCTATAAAAAAGCAGCTAGGGGGCTGAGGTTGCGGCTCAGTGGCAGAGTGCTTGCCTTGCATGTGTGAGGCACTAGGTTCGATCCTCAGCACTACATTAAAATAAATAAACAAAATAAAGACACTGTGTCTATGTATAACTAAAAAATATTTTTAAAAAAGAAAGAAAAGCAGCTAGGATTTTGATAGGAATTTTGTTAAATCTGTAGAAAAATGTGTGGAGTATTGCCATTTTAACAATATTAAGTCTTCCAAATTATGAACATGGAATGTGTTCCATGTATTTCTTTCAACTGTGTTTTGTGGGTATCAATGTACAGATCTTGCTGTTCTTTTGTTAAATTTATTAATATTTTATTTTTTCGTGATACTACTGATAATGGAAATTTTTATAACTTCATTTTTGGGTTCATTGCTTAAGTATAGAAATACTGATTTTTGTATTTTGATATTGTATATTACTCTTGCTGAACTTGTGTATTATTTCTAACAGCATTTCTGTGGTGGATTCCTTAGGGGTTTCCATATTCAGTGCAAGATCATGTCATATGCAAACAGCTTTTCCAATTTGGATATTTTTTCTTTCTTTTACTTGCCAAATTTCCCTAGGTAGAACTTCCCATACAGTGTTAAATAGAAGTGGTCAGAGCAGACATACTTGTCTTCTTCCTGATCTTAAAGGGGTTTGAATTCATTTTAAAGATGATTGTTTACATTATTATGTGTCCTAAAATTTATGCATTAGCATAATGAAATATCTACGATTTTGTGATTCATCAAGAATGGAATAAGAGATGAATTAAATCTTGCAAATGTCTGAAAATGTATTGCTTTAAAATGGGGGTTAGGGGTGTAACATTGCAAAAAAAAGTGATGATGTAATGAAAAATGACTGCTTAATGGGTATAGGACTACTTGTAGGAGTAACGAATGTTTTGGAATTAGCTACAAATGATGGCTACAAAACATTGCGAATGTTGTAAATGCCATTGAGCTGTATACTTTAAAATGGTTAATTTTACATTATGTGGATTTCACCTCTATAAAAAAGTGATCTAATTTTCTTAGAAAATAAATTTATAAATTTTCATGAAAGGAAAGTTTCTTAAAATCTGTTTTATTTACTGGTTTTTGACTGGGTTCTGTCTCTTGGTCATTCTTTTTACTAAACTACTAGATATTTATCTATTATGGGAAATTGAGTATTATCTTTAAGAAGTAGCCTAGTCTATCTCCTTGAAAATTACTTGTGTCTGTATGGTAATATGTTTTCTTCTAACTCATTTAATTTAGAGAATTAATTCCATGGATTAAAAAGTTAAATAACTAAAGCTTTGAGTCTTTTCTTTTTCAGAAGAATACAACTTTGAAATACCTACAAATGACTGGAAATAAGATTGAAAATAAAGGTGGTATGTTTTTTGCTTCAATGCTGCAAATTAATTCATCCTTAGAGAAATTAGATCTGGGTGACTGTGATCTGGTGAGTAAATTGCTTATAAAAAAATCAACAAGATAATGGATTGTTCTCCCAGGAAATCAGCATAGAGAACCATCCAAGAAACCAGTCAGGGGCTGGGGTTATGGCGCAGTGGTAGCGTGCTCGCCTAGCACGCGGGAGGCACTGGGTTCGATCCTCAGCACCACATAAAAATAAAATAAAGATATTCTGTCCACCTATAACTAAAAAATAAATATTTAAAAAAAAAAAAGAAACCAGTCAAATGGCAGTCTTATGAATGGTTAATCTTGCCCCTAATGTCTAATATCAGAGAAAAGGTGGGGTTTTTTCCTTCACATAATAATAAAGACTGTTAATAAAATCAGATTATAGTAAATATTATAGAAAAATATACAGTATAATAAAAATACTCCTAAACTTATTCCATTACTCATTTTAACCTGTAAGGGATTTTTAGGGAAAACAATCATGTTCATTTTAATTAAACAAATACTAGTTCACTAGCATAATATAAATGCCTTTACTTTGAAAATACTTTGTACTATGTATATGGTGCCATAAAAATTTAAAATAATACCAAAAGAAAGAAAGAAAAACACCATGATGCTAAAAGTTGCTTTGAGTCAAATAATGAGAAATGTGTTTTTTGCTTGTCTTCAAATTTCAGGTTTTACTTTCTCAAACATGCTTTCAAATCTTGAGCCTTATGAACCTGTTGTATAGCTTCAGATTAATGTCAAATCGTTGGGACACAAAAACACAGGAGCCAAGAGTCTCTGTGGGGTAATTGGTTCTGAGAGACTAATTCTGAAAGACTACCTCTTTTTTTGGTACTGGGGATTGAACTCAGGGGCACTTGACCAGTGAGCCACATCCCAGCCCTATTTTGTGTTTTATGTAGAGACAGGGTCTCACTGAGTTGCTTAGCACCTCTCTATTGCTGAGGCTGGCTTTGAACTCGCAATTCTCCTGCCTCAGCCTCCCGAGGTGCTAGGATTATAGGTGCGTGCCACTGCGCCCAGCTGAAAGACTATCTTTTAAAAGTAGTAGAAGCAGCCAGTATAGTTCTGGGAAAGCATTAATTCAGTGTTATATGACACATACCAGTCACTGTGCTAGATAGATGCTAAGGCTATAACAACGAATCAGATATGGCTCTGCCCTTAATGGAGCTTATATTTTAGTTGGGAAAACATCAGTGAAGAAACAGACAAAAGTGCTATAAAAATGACCAAGCACTATGATAATGGGGAGAAGGTAATTCTGCTTCATGAGATGATTGCCGGAGATGTGGGGAAGTAATATTTATGAGTCTCAAGGATGTGGAAAACTGTCCTGTAGAGGGTCCATGGCATTACATTCCAGGCAAGGAATCCAGCAAGTAATCTGGGATTACAGGTTTGTGCCACCACACCTGGCCTTTTTTAGTTTTTGATATGCAGTCTAAGCTACATCCCAAGTCTTTTTTTTTTAAACTTTTTGAGACAGGGTCTTGCTAAGTTGCTGAGGCTGGCCTCAAACTTGGGATACTCCTGCTTCAGCCTCCTAAATTTCTGGGGTTATAGGCATATGCCAGCACACCCAGCTAAATATGACAGGTTTTGTTTGTTGGTTGGTTGATTGGTTGGTTTTTGGTACTGGGGACTGAACCCAGCGGTGCTTTACCACTGAGCCACATCCCCATCCTTTTAATTTTTTATTTCGAGATAGGGTCTTACTAAGTTGATTAGGGCCTCTCTCAATTGCTGAAGCTGGTCTTGAATTTGCAGTCCTCCTGCCTCAGCTCTCCAAGTCACCGGGATTACAGGAATGAGCCATGGGACCTGGCTAAATCTGACAGGTTTTTCCTTTTTTAATTTTTAATTTTTTTGGTACTAGAGATTGAACCCAGGGTTGCTTAACAACTGAGCCACATCCCCAGCCCTTTTTATTTTTTATTTTAAGACAGCTAAATTGCTGAGGCTCTCCTCAAACTTGTAATCCTCCTGCCTCAGCCTCCCAACCTTCTTGAACTGCTGAGATTATAGATGTGGGCCACCATACCTGGCTAAATCTGACAGGTTTTAAGAAATGAAAATTCCAAGTGTTTGAGCAGAGGAAGTTAAAAGAGTGCTTCGAAGTAGAGATGGAGAGGTTCATAGAGGACAGATTAGGCAAGATTATGTGTGATGTGGGTCATGGGTCGGGGGCAAAGGGGCTTTTTATGTATGCAAATCATGGAAAAACTTTAAGTCAGTGGGTGACATGATCTGACTGGTGCTTTTAAAAGATCTCTCTGACTTCTCTGTGGGGAACTGGAAGATGCCTGGGATAACCTGACTAACCACTAAGATGGTCACTGCAAATGAGAGTTGATGAGGTCTTGGGCAGGAATGGTAGAACAGACTAATTTGAGACTTCTTTTGGAGGCAAACTGTTAAGACTTACTGATCAACTGGAGGGGAGGCTTGGAGGAGTGGCAGTGTGAGAGGAAGCCCATTGTTTCTGGCATAACAGTCAGGTGTGTATAGTGGTATCCATCACAAAGATAAGGAAGATTAGGTCCTTCCAGTCAGATGGGTGGGGGGAGACATCTGTAGGAGTTGTGAAAAATGTGACTAGCAATCCTTTCCCATCCCACAAACTTCATGTGCTATGTGAACATAAAAGAATGTCTGTACAAGGTCATATATTGAGTAAGCAGCATGAGCCCTAGATGGGGTCCACATCTGTCTATATCATACAGAACCTTGAGGGCCAGTAAGCAAGACTAGAGTTAGACATCTAAGAAATGAATACTGAAATGTTAAGAAATTCCTTGTGTGTGTTGTAGACAGATTTTAGGCCAGGGAAAGATGAATACAGTAACAATTCATTTCTGAATTTGATCAACCTACAATTCAAAGAGCAAGAAATACGATAAGCTTTTTAAAAACACAGTTTGATTGGTCAGAATTCAGATAAATGATTTTGAAATATTTATATAGATTAATTTATATGCTGTCCTTAATGAATTTTCCTGTTTTTTAGGGAATGCAAAATGTAATAGCATTTGCAACAGTACTAACTCAAAATCAAGCAATTAAAGTAATAAACCTAAACCGACCTATACTGTACGGTGAACAGGTATGTTTTCAAAGTGATAGTAGCTAGTATAACAGCATATGAATAAAACTAAGGCCCTATTGAAGTTTATAGTACATGAATACATTGTATTTTTAGAATTATCCTTACATCTTATAAATTACTATTTATAAATAGAAATTTTTAAAGGAAAATTATTGTATTAATTCTTGATAAGACTTTTATAACTAAATATGCTTTTAGATATTGCTTATTTAAGCAGCAAACATGTCTTTTTCCTCAAAACTCAAGTTCTGAATGAATAAGCCTATAGGGTTAAAGCAGTCAAGACAAAAATAGTACATGGTAAAAGATTTTATTAAAAGCCAGGATGTAGCGGGGCGCAGCAACGTCCGCCTATAATCCCAGCACTTTGGGAGGCTAAGACAGGAGAATTGCGAGTTCAAAGCTAGCCTCAGTAATGGTGAGGCGCTAAGCAACTCAGTGAGACCCTGTCTCTACATAAAACACAAAATAGGGCTGGAGATGTGGCTCAGTGGTCGAGTACTCCTGAGTTCAATCCCTGGTACCAAAACATAAAAAAGCCAGCATGTAAGAGCCCAGTGTCAACCGTCTTATTTGTTGAAATGTGACCATTATATTTTTGAAAGCATGGTAACAAATAATAGCAAAATGTGTCTGAACAGCAGTTTGGCAGTTTGAATTTGATCCTATCTATAGGTAAGGTGCATGTTGGAGATAGAAAAAACATGGTTGCTTTTTTCAGGCTTCTTTTTCCTTAACAAACATCCTTTGGGGTGGCTTGCTTCTGTAAGTAGTAAAAAAAAAAAAAAACAAAAACTGATTTTATTATTGTTCTAAACAAAAAGAGACTTTTGGAAAAGTAAATATCCAAAGCTTTTTTTTTTTTTTTTTTTTCAGTACTGAGAATTGAACCCAGGGAGGGTTTACCCTGAGCTATGACCCCAGTCCTTTTTTTATTTTGAGACAGGGTATCACGAAGTTGCTGAGGGTCTCACTAAATGCTTAGGTTGGCCTTAAACTTGTGATCCTTCTGCCTCAGCCTCCCAAGTTGCTGGGATTACATACATGCATCAACAAATGCACTTTATTTAGTACAAAACATTAACTTTAATGTGCAAATGTTTACTTAAAGTTTAATGTTTAAAGTTCAATGTTCAAGTGAGCTTTGAACTTTCAAATGAACTTCAAGAAAGTTCAAAGATCTTTAAATAAGTTAAAATTAACTACCTTATTGTTACACCTTTATGAGTAATTGAGAACCATATTTTAAGTACTATTTTTCATATTCAGAAGTGTATCTTGCATTCTTTGCTTATGTAGATCTCTCCCTTTGAATTATCTCTGTACTTTACTAACATTTTTTGAGTTTTACATCATATTTTTTCATATACAGAAATTTAATCTGTTCAACAAGACACCCAGAATCCTCAAATAATTGAAAATTAGTTTAAAAAATGCTTTAAAGACCAGCAAAATACCTGGCTCAAAGTAGGCACTCAGTGAATTGCTTCATTTATGATTTATGCAATCATAATATTTGAGTGCAAACCTAAGCCAGACAGAATGCAGGATGCTAGAGATATAAAGACAAAGCATATGACCCTGTCTTCAGCAGTTTTCAGTCTATATGGAGGGACATCAACAAGTCTAGAGAGTGATATGCTCAGGGTGCCACAGGAGCATAAGGAAGACACTGAAATCAAAGCAGGGAGGAGTTAGAAAGCAGGGAAGGATCTCAGATTGAGGACATGACAAGTTTAAAGGTTAAATTAAAAACTTTTAGATTTATATCCTTTAGTAAATAAGTATGTTTAAATATATGAAATCACATTACATGCACAATCCCTCTTCTAAATACATTGAGTGATGCCATTAATCACAATTCTGTCTGAGAAGAGATATTAAAAGCCCAGGGCCCCTATGTGGGCCCTTGCCCTCAGCCTGATACTTCAGGCCTGCTAGGCTCTGGCTTCCTCTCTTTTCTCTAAGGCAGACAACACTGTTTGTATCCTTGAGGGTATTAGTCCACTCTTAAATGTTTGAACCTTCTTGTAGAAGAAGTAGAACCTTCTTGTTCTTTCCTATATGTGCTGTTCCCAAATAAAAGCCTGCAAACATACTGCGTTTAATGTTCATTCCCATAGAAAATCAAGACAAGAAGATAAAAAGTTGTAAATGTTGACTTCACCTTTGATTGCTCATCGACATTATCTGGGGAGCTTAGATAAATACTGATGCCAGGTGCCACTCTAGACAAATTAAGTCACAAACTCAGCAGTGGAGATAATATACTTTACTATTTCTGATAGTAGTTCTCTTCCTTTAATAAAGATGATTCCTTTTTGAAGATTCTTAGCCTAAAAATACAGTCAAGGTACACACAAAAATGTATTATGTCCTGTCAGCAGGAAGCAGAGCAAGAGTGGACCCTGTAAATGCTCAGTCTGCATTTTTTAAGATTCCAGACTATACAGCATTCCTTTAGTTATATCTTTTCAGTAATTTCAACAAATCAGATACAGAATTTTAGAAAGTTGAACAATAATAAATGATTTACAGTTTATTACAGAATACTTATTTTGTGCCAGGTGCTTATTTGCTGACTTATTTTTGAGATTTGGCTAGATGAAATTTGCTGAAATTCATATAGCCTAATAAAAGGTAAAGCTAACACCTGGACAGTTTTGATTTTTATAAAACCTGTGTACATTTTGCTGTTACTATGTAGTTTCCTTTAACTTTTAGTCTATCTCAAAGTACTTATATATAACAAGAACATGTAGTTGTCCATGTTCATCAACGACTGTAAAACTTATTATTTGTTACAAGCTGGGCGTGGTGGCACATGCCTGTAATCCCAGCACTTTGGGAGGCCGAGACAGGAGAATCACGAGTTCAAAGCCAGCCTCAGCAACGGCGAGGCACTAAGCAACTCAGTGAGACCCTGTCTCTACATAAAACACAAAATAGTGCTGGGGATGTGGCTCAGTGGTTGAGTACCCCTGAGTTTAATCCTCGGTACCAAAAAAAAAAACTTATTATATGTAACATAGCAATCATATAAGATTTCTTACCACAAAATGCCTGGGAACATTCATTTTAAGATACGCTTTGATTTTGCTAAAAACTTAAAATGCCTGGTATTCAGATCTTCACTGGGGCTATGTATACACCTTTTTCTTAGAAGCAGCTAGACTATGAAACTGGAAAAATGAAAAAAAAAAAAAAAAGTCTTCTAGTGATCAGAAAACAAAAGTAGAACACATTCAGGAACTTGGCATGCATATAAAAGGAAGGAACTCAAACATACCAGAGGGTTAATGAGTATAATTTAAAAATAAAATCAAGATTGGAAATGTCTTTGTATTTTGTCTTAAAACCAAGAGTGGAGATCTCCATCAAGAGTGGAGATCAGGACTGGGCCTGGTACTGCATGTCGGTAATCCCAGGAGAGTAAGTCTGAGAACAGCCTGGGCAATTTAGCAAGACCTTGTCTCAAAACAAAACAAACAAAACAAAGGGCTTCAGGTATAGCTTAGTGTTAGAGCACTCCTGGGTTCAATCTCCAACACTATAAGTAAAAAGAGAGTAGAAATCAGAGGCAAAGTTCAGGAACAAATAAAGGATACTAGAAAGTTTCAGACTCTTAAGGGACCAGCCAGGAGTAGGGGAGTTTACATGCTTAATACAGTATTAACCAATTGTTTTTATTTATTTTCCTCTTGAAATGACTGATTATTGTTTTTGTAAACCAACTTTCCATCTTCTTCTACATACTTACTCACTTCATCTCACAAGTGCCTAATACCTATTTCTAAAAGGGTACAAACCAGGAACTGTGGCACAACCTATAATCCCAGCCACCTAATTAGGAGGCTAGAGCAGGAGGATTACAAATTTGAGACTAGCAAGACCCTGTCTCAAAATAAAAATTTAAGAAGGCGAGGGGGATGTAGCACAGTGATAGAATGCCCCTGGTTCAACCCCTAGTGTTGCAAAAATAAATAAAGTAAAAGATACAATTTGAGGCAAAGATGATTTTTTTCTTAAGGCCAAATGCAACTCTGAGTAGACTAATAATCTTAATATAATCTTTCTCATCTGGTACAGTGGTGCATGTCAATTATCCTAACTATGGTGGCTGAAGCAGGAGGATGATAACAAGTTCAGGGCCTGCCTGAGCAACTTAGCAAGAGGGTCTCAAACTAAAAAGGGCTTGGGGACGTAGCTCAGTGGTAGAGCACTTGTCTAATGTGCATAAAGCCCTGGGTTCAATCCCCACTATACTGCAAAAAAAAACAAACCAAAACAAATATATATATATATGTATTTCTAAAAAGCGAATCTAAATAACAGCATATGTTTGAAATAAACATCCATTGCTTCAAATTTGTATTTTAGAAACAAGATTTTATCTATTTTTAGGAAGAGTCCACTATCCATCTAGGCCACATGTTGAAAGAGAATCACTGGCTTGTTGAACTACACATATGTAAGCATGGTATAAAAAATTGTGGTATGCAAAAGTTATGCAATGCACTGTATCTGAACAGAAGCCTGCGTTACCTTGATATCAGCTGGTAGGTGATCATTTACGTGTTACTAAATCAAGTTGTACATGAGATATTTTGTTAGACATTATTTCCAGTGATTAGGAAAGGCAACCATTGTGGTCAACTTTTTATCCTGAGCCTTAATATTTATTAATTTAGATAAGATTGTTATTTTGTCTCTTATAATCGCCTCTCCTGAATGAATAATTTAGTTATGTTAATCAGAAATAAAACAGTATTTTATAAATTCATTAACTTTCTTGGAAATTGAGTAAGCTAAAATAGAAAGTACTGTTTATTATGTTTTCAAGCATCTTACTACTATAAATAACAAAGTAGTACTCTGTATTTGCAAATATTACCAACTATTTTTCCTTTCCCAGCAATCAAATAACTCGTGATGGAATGGAGTATTTGGCTGATGTACTGAAAAGCAATACCACCCTGGAAATTCTAGATATTTCTTTTAACAGAATAGAAAATGCAGGAGCAAACTGTCTCAGTGAAACTCTTACTTCACACAACAGAAGTCTTAAAGTGTTAGTATGGTTTTATATTTAATCATAGTAACAGAAAAAATTTTTTTACAATACTAACTTCAAACTCCTTAAATCTTAAGATTATCATAAAATGTGAAGATTCAGTTTAAGTTTAATATTTTCTAAGTTAAGATTCAGTTTAGTATTTTCTAAGTTAGAGTAAATATTTAATTTCTATTTTTCAAAATTAATGCCTTCTAAAAATTAGACATTTAATCCTTATTAAAAGTCATGAGAAAATTTTTATATTACATACCCTGAATTATATCAAAAAATCAGAAACATTCAATATGATACAGACTTATATCTGTAATCTACCCACACATTTACTGAATAAAATAAAGAAAAGACTACTTTTAAAATGTAGGCAGCTTTCCTGCTTACATGAAGCATATGATGAGAAAAATTAAGTCTCTGGAACTTTAGAAATTATATGGTCAATATTTTGTTCACATTAAAACAAAAGAAAAATGCTGAGATTTTACACAAGAAAATGGCTGTAATAAACGTTGTTGCTAACTTACACATTTTTTCTTTGTTGAACTACTGGTTTCTAGCATTATTACCTTTTGTTTTTCTATAGATTGTCAGTAGTCAGCAACAATATAAGGGGAGAAGGACTTGTTGCACTTGCACAGTCAATGAAAACAAATCCCACATTATCTAATATCTACATTTGGGGAAACAAATTTGATGAGGCCACATGTGTGGTAAGTTTTTTCTTCAATGAAGGTTTTTTTCTGGGAACTTCTCTGTAACATCAGACATTATTTACATGTCCCTTAGAAATAGTTACAAGTATAAGGAGACATTATGATTTTGATAATTTTTAACATTAAGTCCTAAAAATTAGTTACTAGAAAGTTTAGTGGTTGAAATAACAAAAGATACCAAATACCATATACTAGTATTAAATATTACTGAATTATAAAGTTCCAGTTCCTCCAGATTAAAAAAAAAATTTTTTTTTTTTTAAATCACAGTTGTTCAGTAACTAGGAATTTCCCCCAAATCAATGTCATTACCAAACCACAGATCCAGGAAGCTCAGAGAACACCAACCACAATAGTTGCCCTAGAACAACTAAACCTAGGCAAATCAGATTCAAACTTGAGAAAATAAAAATATAAAGAAAAATTCTTGGAAGAAGCCAGAGAGGGGCAAACACCTTGCCTATAGAGGAGCAAGGATGAGTATTAAATCTGACTGCTCCTCAGAAACTATGCAAGCAAAAAAGAGAATAGCATGAAATTTATAAAGTATTGAGGAGGAGGGACCCTAAAATTCTATAATTTGTGAAATTACCCTTTAAAAGTGAAGAATTTAAATATTTTATGATTTTATTGAATATGTTGCCAGTAGGCTTGCCTTGCAAGAAATATTAAATGAACTTCTTTAAAGAGAAGGAAAACAATATAGACACTTAGGTCTATGTAAAGGAAGAGCATTGGGAATGAATAGTGAATATAAAATAAAAATTTTTATTTTTCTTATTTTTAATTGATCTATATGTTCAAAATAATAGTAACAATATACTCAATTATATACACATACCCAGTAAACATCAAATATTTGCTTCTGTATAAATGAAACAAATGACAAGGATAAGAGGGACTTTGGGTAGTTGTAATGTGTCAACTGAGTTAAGTGTAGCCTCAACTTTAACAAATATGCCACTGTGATATGTGATGTGTACTGTGAGGGAGATTGTATAGGGGGCAGGGGAGAGGGATGATATGGGAACTCCATGCTTTCAGCTTCATTTTGCTGTGAACCTAAAACTGCCCTAAAAATATTTATTAATTTTTCAAAAACTGAACATTTTAAAGATAAAAGGTGTAATCAAGAAAAAAATCAGTTGCTGATTTGATGTAGCAAAATTTCTAATCTGCTTCCTAACAATTATAACAAGATAAGGAATTGGAGAGTTTAGGACAAGCTGTCAAAATGTATGTTGCTCCTATTTATACTGAGACCCATTGCTACTTTTAAAGCAAACAAAAAGTAAATCATTTCATGTAGGTTGGAAAGAATGAAGAAAAAAGTAGAAGTCAAAATTCCCAAAACTTGCAAAAGGATTAACCAGAATTCCATCACTAACAGGATACTAAAATATATACTGTCTTAAAAAGAAAAAAAGATACTACTGTCTAAAAATAATACCTCTGAATTTTAAATTGCTTTTGAGATTTAAAGAAAGTTTCAGACATAGAACTGAAAAATTCTAGTGTTTCAGGGAACTGAAGCTATTGGTTACATAGAAACATAAATGTGGTTTACCTAGGATGTTACAGCTGTCTTTCCTCTATCTGTAGGTGCTTTTCAGCATGGGATATAGGTAATACAGAAACTACAAACGTACATTTCAAATCCATTTGGTTATTTTGATGATGACCCTTTAAACATTTTCTTTATAGATTATCTTCATAAAGCAGAAAATTATATAAGCATCAAGGAATGAATTGAATTACTTGAAATGGATTTTTTAAAGTAAATTTTTAAAGGGCAGGGGGAAAATCACCCCTTTTGTTGTAACTTAAAGTAACTGTTACACATATTTCCACCTGATGGAAAAGCCATTAAGAATATCTAACTGAAGCTGGGCGTGGTGGCTCACGCTTGTAATCCCAGCACTTAGGGAGGCTGAGACAGGAGAATCGCGAGTTCAAAGCCAGCCTCAGCAACGGCAAGGCGCTAAGCAACTCAGTGAGACCCTGTCTCTACATAAAACACAAAATAGGGCTGGGGATGTGGCTCAGTGGCTGAGTACCCCTGAGTTCAATCCCCAGTACCAAAAAAAAAAAAAAAAAAAAAAAAAAAAAAAAAAAAAAAAAAAAGAATATCTAATTGAAAGTATTAGCAAAGCTGTCCAGGTATTAGCCTGAAGGTAAGTTTTAGGGAAAAAGTACATCTGGATATAAATCACTGTTCAAACTTTGGCATATTATGATGGGCCAAACAGGCAGGGTAAATATGGCCACACATAGCATTGGTAATGCCTTCTGCATTACCTCCAAAGTATAGGAAATCAGAATTTTGTTGTTCAGTGTATACTAAATATATCTGTATTTAATGTTTTCTATTAGGAGTACATACACATACACACACACACACACACTGCACTTAACTTTGCCATGCAGATTTGAACAGAACAGAATCTTTTTATGCAAATTATAAGAAATAAAAACCTTATTAAGAATATTCGTTAGTTTCTGGGCAACATATTATACATTGTATGTGTGTGTGTGTATAGCCACTTTTTTTTTTTTTGGTACCAGGCATTGAACTCAGGGGCACTTGACCACTGAGCCACATCTCTAGTCCTATTTTTTTTTTTTTTTTGTATTTTATTTAGAGACAGGATCTCACTGAGTTGCTTAGCATCTCACTTTTGCTGAGGCTGGCTCTGAGCTCACGATCCTCCTGCCTCAGCCTCCTGAGCCGCTTGTTGTACTGGCATGCGCCACCCAGCCCGGCCCACATACATGTTTTTAAACTTGCTGATTTAGATGTTGTGGTCCCTCAGTAGACTTAGACTACTTAATTTGAGAATCCATTGTTAAACATCATGGAGCCAGGTGCAGTGGCATGCCCCTGTAATCCCAGCAGCTCAAGAGGCTGAGGCAGGAGGATCTCAACTTCAAAGCCAAACTCAGCAACTTGGCAAGGCCCTAGGCAACTTAGTGAGACCCTGTCTCAAAATCAAATATAAAAAGGGCTGGAGGTGGCTCAGTGGTTAAGTGCCCCTGGGTTCAATCCCTGGTAACCCCTGATCCCCCCAAAATTGTGGAGAATTAAAAGAATTGACTTTTTTTTTTTAAGAAGGTGGGAAGGGTGGAAGGAGTATGCTTCTGAAACTTTCATTAGTTTATTCCTGTGGAGAATACCAAGAAAATGTGTATTTGGCTATTGCTAAGTATGATATATACCATTTTATATTTATTTGTTCCAAGTGTCTTTCTAAGAGAAGAATAAACAATAAGGAGTTACTGGGGGGAAAAAGAAGATAAAATTGTCAAAATCTGCAAAAGAACTAAGCAAAACTCCACTACTTACTAAAATATATACTACTGTCTAACAAACACGCATAAATTTTGAAAAAATCTATGTCCTTTAGTACTAAAATATATACTACTGTCTAACAAACACGCATAAATTTTGAAAAACATCAATGTCCTTTAGTAGTTCTATAAACTAGAAGGTATGTAAGTTGATTTTGGAACCACTGAAAATGAGAAACTAAATATGGAAAGCAAACTAAACCTTTAAATCTTTTTTCTTAATTTTGATGCTGCTGGTGATCAAACCCAAGGCTTGAGCATGCTAGGCAGGTGCTCTACCACTGAACTGAACAACATTCCCAGCACTTTTTTTTTTTTTTTGGTACTGGCGACTACCACTGAGGTCCATCCTTAGTCCTTTTTATGTTTTTATTTTGAGAATGGGCCTTACAAAGTTGCTGAGGGTCTCACTAAGTTGCTGAGATTGGCCTCCAACTTGTGATCCTTCTACCTCTGTCTCCCAAATTGCTGGGATTATAGTCATGCACCACCATGCCCAAATTCTTTTTAAAATTTCTGTTTTGAGAGGGTCTTGCTAAGTTGCCTAGGCTGACTTTGAACTTACTATCCTCTTGCATTAGCCTCCTGAATAGCTGATATTACAGGAGTGTGCCACTGGGCCTGGCCTAGCTAAATCTTTTCAAGTCTAAATGTCTGCCTCTTTCTATAACTTATTGACAAACTAATACACCATGTTTGTATGACACCCTTATATAGATACCAAGGATCCAAGAGATACACAAAGAAAATTCTACAATGAAGAAAGAATAGGCAAGCATCTAATACTGTAGAATTCTTTCTCATCCTACATCTGTATTAGCTTTAGGAGGTTCATGAACTCAATAAAACTGAATGTCCAAATCTGGGGTTTCATTTATTTTTTCTGAGGAATGGGTCCCCAGTTATCATCAGATTTTTTGGAGCAACCAAAACAACCCTCCACTTAGTGTACCATCACCTTATAAGAACAGCTGTGGGACTTAAAGTTGACCATGAAACCTTTAGTCCACTTAGGATAAGGAATTGAAGAGTTACAAAATGATAAACCATGCATAATACAGTAAAAACGGAAAAACTTTTTGCAATATTACAATTTCATAATTAAATGAATAAAAAATATACCTGAAAAATATTAAAATTCAGCAATGATAGAGTATTTTATTTTAAACTATAAAACAGTGTGGCTAAATCAAATATTTATATTTGTTTCAGAACTGTAAATTGACTAAATTATATTCCTAATGACAGTTTTTCCTAAAATCCTAGGCATATGCAGATTTAATTCAAATGGGCCATCTAAAACCAGACAATACAGATGTGGAGCCATATGTGGTGGACGGACAGGTGTATCTTGCAGAAGTCTCCAATGGCCTTAAAAAACATTATTACTGGACACCAACTCATAGAGATGCTAATTGCCCCTCATCTGGTGCAGGTTTTGCTGCTGTTTCAGTAGGTCAGTATTTCTGAAATACTAGCTCTAAAATAGTTTTCATGTAATTACTTTTATTGGATTTATGGCCTGTTTTCTTTTATAAATTACAATAGGTAACTTTTTTGAAATGTGTAAAACTCTGTATAGCTATCATTGTGAAAAACTGTGTAGTGTAATTTTTTAAAAAACAAATTTACATTATAAAGACTAAAATTTTAATCCTGAACAAACTGGAACTATACTAATTCTTTTTGTAATGAAAATATAACCAAGAAGTGAAATGGGATACAGATAAAGGTCACTACAGATATCTTAACTGAAAGTTGTTTACAAAGTGGTAGAAAGGTTTCAGGTGATAAATTCCCAGTAAATTTCAAGGGTTTTCAAAGTTCAGAAATTAAAAAAATATTCTATGTATCCTATTTAGGTAGTACAGATAGATGTTAATAACAATTTCATAAATACAGGCAAATACATGTAAATATATACCCTTTCCAGAGGTCAGTGCTGCTAGCCCTCTTCTCATAGACAACTACTATACTGATTTTTAATACTAGAGTCTTTCTACCTATTTTTGACCTTTATGTAAACAGAATCATACAGTATATAATCTTTTTGTCTGGCTTTTTTGTTCAGCATTATGTACATGCAATTCATGATGTTGAGTGTAGCAGTATCCATTTCTAATTGTTTTGAAGTATTCCATCATATGCTTGGAAGTAGAATAGCCTACAGGCTTATGGAAAGATATGGCCTTTCAGGCTAAGACACAGCCATGTTAAAGTAGTCTTTAGCAATATAGTTGGCTTTCTCAGGCTACTGTCTATTCCTGTATGGTATGGAATGGACCCATAAGTTCACATATTCTTGGAAGGGGGATTCAGAAGATAGTTGAAGGAGAAGCATGGAGGCTCACCTGAGCCTGCTATGGGATGGCATGTGATAAACCTGCAGCCTGACCTACACTAGAGTGCTTGAGACAGAATTGCAGGTGACAGAGCCTCAGCGATTTCTCCACACCCAAGAAAACTGAGGTGAGTGAGGCCAGTTCAGTCAAGAACCACCAGGCTCTGACCAAGTTAGGAAAGACCTGATCATATATTTTTACAAACCACTGCCTACAATATCAGAGGCCAGTAGGATGCCCAGAGAATGGAAGAGCTAACGATCCCACACACCAGTACCATTATGTCAATGTAAGCCTTCTCCATACATGTAGGCACCATTTGAGAAACAAAAGGCAACATTTTCCTAAGAGATTAAGGATTTCTTTAAATACTTTATTATATTTTATATCTTCTTTATATCAGAATATGGTAAGTTTTCAACTGGCTAAGACTAGAAGTTTATTTTCTCTGGACTTACCAATAGGTAGGGATTAAGGAGGACATATAAATTTTGTAAGAAAACTCCATTTCCTCTGCACATCTTAATTATTAAATCTGAAACCATATATAGTTTAGCTTTCTCCCATTTTCCTCTTAACGATTATTTATTTAATTGGTGCTAGGAATTTAATTCAAGGGCATTCTACCACTTAGCTACATCCCCAGCTCTTTTTTGAGACAGGATCTTGCTAAGTTGCTTAAGATCTCACTAAATTGCTGAGATTTACCTTGAACTTGGGATCTTCTTGCCTTAGCCTCCACCATCCCTGGGATTACAGGCATGCACCACCAAGCTTGGCAGCTAGCATCCTTTAAGACCCAGCTTAAGCTAGGCATAGTGGTGCACACCTATAATCCCAGTGACTCAGCAACTTAGTGAGACTCTGTCTCAAAATAAAAATATAAAATTAAAAATAAATTTAAAACATGTTGGGGATATAGCTCAGTGGTAGACTGCTCCTGGTTTAATTCCTATCACTACAAAAAGACCCAGCTTAAATATAGCCTATTACATTGTCACAGATCATATTATGCTCATCATTTTGTTTCAAATTTGAAAGCAAAAAAAGAAATAAACTTACATTGTCACAGATCATATTATGCTCATCATTTTGTTTCAAATTTGAAAGCAAAAAAAGAAGAAATAAACTGGTATATACTTTTTAAGTATCTGATAAAATAATGGTCTTGTTTACCCTACACATTGTCACTTTGAAATTTCTACACTATTATTCATTCACAATGCCTTCTTAGCATCTAGTTCTCAAATAGTATCCATCTGGCTCCTACTCCCACCGTTACACTGCAGCTGCCTTCTCAAATGATAATCATGCTTCAGTTCCCTAATGTCTTTGCTTTTCATCTTACCTTGTGATCACTATAAAGTCCCCTTTGAGAAACCTGTACAACTCTAGATATCTTCCTATTTTTCTGTTATTTTCACCTCCTTTTTCTGTCTTTGTTCTTTCTTTAAATTCTCATCTTTTATTCTCCCATACCATCTCCCAGGGCTGCCTTAATCATTTCAATAAATTATTATTGGCCTCATACAAAAACTAGCAACATCAGCCAGGCGCGGTGGCACACGCCTGTGATCCTAGCACTTTGGGAGGCTGAGACAGGAAGAATCACAAGTTCAAAGCCAGCCTCAGCAACAGCGAGGCGCTAAGCAACTCAGTGAGACCCTGTCTCTACATAAAATACAAAATAGTGCTGGGGATGTGGCTCAGTGGTCCAGTGCCCCTGAGTTCAATCCCCAGTACCAAAAAAAAAAAAAAAAAATCACTGCCATCCAGTGAAAGAAATGAAGCACAGTTGTGACCCCTCAGGCATAGGATTGCAAAGCTAAAAACCAGGGCCACTCCTTTCTTTCTGGAACAATTAGATTGCCTTTTTCTGCTTACTTATAATTTCCTTTAACTTCCACTGACTTCTAAGCCAGTTCTTTTTATTTACATATATATCATTACTTGATAGTCTGAATTTCATAGCTCAAACTCCTGAGAGTCTGCCCAGATGTCTGGGCCAGGAACTGTTTCTTAAGGTGTCCAGTCAGTGGGGGTCACAAGTATGGAATTGTGTTACAAATGTAGCTCTAGAAGTCAACTGGGGTTGGTGTGTGAGATCATGGGTTATAAAGCTAGCTATCTAAGCCTCTGCTTCAGCAGACATTGGTAGAGGACTATTTCAGGTGGTGTGGGTGCAAGGATGGACATTTCTCTAACTCCTGTATCCTATTCATTTAATACCTTCTCCATTCTTCCTAGCTCAGTCCTCAATCGGCTTTGTGCTACTTCCTCCCTTCAGCCATCTCCTGTTTGTCTATCCAGGTGGGCAAAGGCCGGTTCTCTATGTTCTCTATTTAATTCCAGATAACTGCTCAGCATTTCCCTTCTTGCCTTCTGCTACCGTAGCACTCAACATTCTGGCTTATTACTGCTGGTTATATTGTGGCTGGCTTTTTCCATGACTATACTTAAGAGTAGAGTGTGTATGATTAATTTTGTATCTTCATATATTGATTTCAGTATTTGTTCCAGCATTTGAAATGCTATGCAGATATTTTTATCCAAATATGAGGATGTTCACCTCCAGTGTTTATTAGATCTTTCTGGAAATTAAAATACCCTAGTTGGGCTGGGATTGTAGCTCAGCGGTAGAGCGCTTGCCTCGCATGCGTGAGGCCCTGGGTTCGATCCTCAGCACCACATACAAAAAACAGTAAAGACATTGTGTCCATCAACAACTTAAAAAAAAAAAAATTTATAAAAAAAAATAAAATAAAATAAAATAAAATACCCTAGTTCTGGAAAGTTACTATGTTTACATGATAATTAACTACTTTCTTAAATACACCAAACCTTACTTCAATGAATGGGGGCAGGGGTTGCAGAGGACAAAAGAGTAGATCTTATCGTGGTCTCAAGACATGACTGCTCCAATAACTAAATTTCAATTATTCTTCAAAAACAGGGAGTGAAAATTTAGAATTTAAATCTTATTTTAGTATGACTTCTTTTTACTTGATGGTGTTTCTAGCTAAGAAATGGCAACTAAAAGTCTCCTAAAAGATGGAAGATTATATTTAAGAGCTTCTTTTAAACTGCTTCCCAAAGTAGCATACCAAGAAATGGTTAGGACAGTAGTTCCCAATGTTTGGTATACATTAATCACTTGTGGGGCTTTTCCAGCATATATATATATTCCCTCGAGATTGTCTGATTTAGTAGTCTAAGGTGAAGTGGGCCTGGATATTGCTATTTCTTAAACTCATTTCTGATATGAATTAAGATGTTAGAGCTATTAGTCCAGGATTTTTTTTTTTAATTAGTACATGTACATTGTCTATTCTAACCACTTTCACACGCACAATTTCCACAGGATTAGAATATACAGAAAAGACGACAAAATACTACTGCAATGGAACTAATGGACGCTTTGACTTTGAAAAAAAGTTATCTAAAATATGTCTATCAAAATGATCCTGTGAAATTAAACATAAAACAAATACCACTTAAAAATAGCAAAAAATCATTTATATATGATCTAACATTTCCTTTTAAAAAGTCTAAAACCTAACAATACAGTAGGAATTATCTAATAAAATTAAATTCATTTAGAAAATATTTTCTCAGTAAGATATTCAGCATTCTAAAGACAGACTTTCAAAAAATTCTGTAACACTTAAATAGTTAAGTCTTTCCTATACTGCTTAACAAATATATTTAAAGGACTTAACTAAAATGATTCATTGAGTATTAGCATGATTACCAGATACAACTAAAAAACAAGCATATTATGATAAATAGTATAGCATTATGAGAAGAATTATAAGGGATACTGTCTTCAAGCTTTCTTGGTGTGTAATTCGTGTAGAGGATAACAATGACTCAAGCAATGTTAAAGTAAAATTATTTTAGCTAAGCAGATAATGTGATTTTAAAAAAGCACATCCTCAGCCACTCCAATTCTACCAAATAATACTAAAAATAATAAATTTGGAGGCTAATTTATGCAAAGGCAAAATGCTAATTATCATTATATTTGAAGAAATTTGGCCTTTCTTGCCCTCATAAAATTTTGGCATGACCAAAGTTATTTTTTGAAAAGAAATTTTATCCATTAGATGTTTGAATTAATGAAGATATAAATTAAACATAATCTTTCCATTTTGGCAGACCTCTTAAAGTGGCTTGAGTGTTTTAATTTTTTAAAATTTCTTCACATTCCAATTTCCTGTTGAATTTAAGCCAAAACAAATTAGCTTAACATTAAACTTTATAGATTTTATTTAAACCCAGTATGTTAACTTAATACACATGCATAATCAGTAACTCAGTGACCAAATGTTAAATTTGCATTATACAAATGTAGCATTTCATACTCTATTAAGTCATTACAACTGGTGGCAATTTATTGTGAAAATAAATTGTGAGTGTGTGCTGTGAAATGGTGAAGATCTCTCCAGTATACAAGAATTTGCTATTTTTATTACATCCTCCAACTGGTTCCTATGACTTGGACTCAAATAAAGAAAATTATGATTAAAGAAATCAAGACTAACTGGGCGCGGTGGTGCACGCCTGTAATCCCAGCACTTTGGGAGGCAGAGACAGGAGAATCATGAGTTCAAAGCCAGCCTCAGCAACAGCAAGGCGCTAAGCAACTCAGTGAGACCCTGTCTCTACATAAAACACAAAATTGGCTGGGGATGTGGCTCAGTGGTTGAGTGCCCCTGAGTTCAAAAGAAAAGAAATCAAGACTAATAAACACATTATCTTTATTATATGTGTAGTTTAAAACTCAAAAACAAGTCACAACTAAGGCATGGCAGAAATTAGAAATAATGTCACCATGATTTTCAATCAGCATTATGGGAACTGACTTCATGAAACAATAATAATTTAATGTCCAAATATCAATGAAATAAATTAATATGTAGAAAAAGTGAGATGGAACAGAGTGATAGCAAATGGGATAAATACTGACTTTTTTCTTGGAAGGTAAAGCACCACTGTAAAACTATGTCAACAACCCAAAGTTGTGGTTTAATTTAGAAAATTTAAAAACACAAAGCTTACATAAAATGTTTGCTAATCTAGCCTTATGATAACCCAAAATGTTAACTGTAATTAAAATGGATTTCTTAATTTCTTTTTCCTTTTTGAGGTGCTGTAGACAGCCAGAGCCTCAAGTTTGCTAGACAAATTTCTTAAATCTTTATGCAATATAATGTATCAAATTTAGAAGTCAAGTGATTTCTAGCTCACACTATTTGTATCCAGAAAATTCTTTTTAGAATATTTATTTTAAAAAGTGTATAATAGGCATGAGAGGCTTATCAAAAATTTTCAAAACTCAGATATATTCCTCATTTCCAATCCAAAAACTCAATACAATATAAACTGAATCAAATTTCAAAACTGTCTTTTGACTGGATTAAAAACACCAAATATCTATTTAAAATTCATTTTGAAATATAGTCTCAAATAAATAAAAAACATTGACTCAACTGACAATTCTTTTGGTTTCATTAGAGAAGTTACCTCTAATGGAACATATTAATATAAAACAACACAGCTCTTATTCAGTAACTAATTTTTCATAGGTGGAAATATGAAAATCTTTTCCACTATAGTTTATGGTTTGATCTATGGGGCTTACAACACTTTGGGACTGATACTAGCATGGATTTTGTTTAAATTTTGAGCAGGGATGGGGCAGGGAAGGAGATTAGAAAATCCCACAGGCCAAACAGAAGCACTACAAACTGACAGATTCTACTGCAATAAATGAAGGGCAATTCTAAAATGCAAAATAAAAACGGAATTAAGGAGGCTTTAACTTAAAAGAGAATAAAACTAATCCACCCACCCAAGATAGTGCTACCATAGAATTCATTCCTTAAAAAGCTGTGTATGTAGTCTAGATGTGAAAGCCCCAAATCAAAACAAGCACTGCAGTTATGATGCAGCATCAGGTACTTTTACTTCAGTGAATGAAAAGAATGGCCACAATTCAAATGAATGAGAATTTAATATGACTATATGCACCTTACCAGAGATGTTTATGCTTACTACCACAGATGTCTTAGCAATTCCTCACAAAGTCAGTACAATTGTTGTAAAAAAATCAACTGTGGTTCTGAATACCCATTCACAGTTGACCTCAACAATGTATCTGATGTAGGAGACTGATTATCTGTGACAGGCAGAAGCATGTGGTGGTCCTCAGTCCCAAGGGGAAGAGTTAATGGTAGAGTCATATCAGAAGGCTTCACATCCATAGTTTCCGA